>WYDI02009055.1:0-71503 GCA_009867235.2 Psittacus erithacus | reverse complement strand
GGAGCGCACGTCGGGGCCGCGCCCGCCGCCGGTGGGGGGGCAGAGGCGTGGCGGCCCTGCCCGCGGCACAGCCAATGGGGCGGGGCGGGGCAGGGGGCGGGGCGAAGCGGCCCGGCCCGCGCCCGGCGCCGGCGGTATTTACAGGGCGGGAAGCGCCCCCGCCGAGTCAGTGGGGCTGCGCCCGCTGGCCCGGAGTGTTTGTGCGGTCGTCGTTGGTGCTGCCGCTCCTGCGGACGGGGCCTCCGCAGCGGCGGAGAAGGCAGGGAGCCTCGGTCGTCGCCCCTGCACACCGCAGCGGTGGCCGCGCAACGGCTCTGCCCTCGGGCGAGCGGCTCCTCCTCGGTGCTCCGGCGGGGTAGGGGCAGGCGGCGGCGGCTCGGCCGTGCCTGCGCTGCGGGCTGTGGCGAGCTGCGCGGCTCCGCGGGGCGGGCGGTCGGGTAAATGGATCGCCATTCCAGCTACATCTTCATCTGGCTGCAACTGGAGCTGTGCGCCATGGCCGTCCTGCTCACCAGAGGTGAGGCCGCGACGGGGTGTCTGGCGCCGGAGGGGACCCGGGGACTGCGGGAACCCGGCGCCTGCGGGGAGCCGCGCTGGGGGAAACGGAACGCCTGAAGAGGCTTGGTGCCAGAAGGGGAGCGGAGCGAGGAGCGGCGGCGGGCCCGGGGAAGCCGATCAGGCGGCGGCGGTGTCAGTGCGGAGGGGCCGGTGCCGCGGCCGCCCCACCGCGAGGAGAGGGCGCGGATAGCGGCGGGGCCTGCGCTGTGTCGGGAGCCCCTCGCTAAGCCGTTGTTGACGGATGGTGGTGGGGAGCCGCCGGGTCTGCGGCCTCCTGTCCCATCCCGTCCAACCTGGCCGCCGGTGCCGGTCAGTCGGGGAGCAGGGACCCGCCGTTGTTAAAGTGGGAGCGGCGCCCGGCCACGGGCGAGCCCTTCCGTGTCACCGCCCGCCGCGGAGCTGGGGCTGGAGCAGGGGTCTGGTCGCCCGGGGAGCGCCTCCGGGCAGAGGCGACCCTCTGGCTGCTTATAATCGCCGTGCTGCGGGGAGGAGGTTAAGGGATAGGTTAGCGCGGTGATGATGTGCGGCGGTATTTATTTATTTTGGAAGGCAGGCTGTAATTAACCCTAAATAACAGCCCTTGCAGCGTGCAGGGGGGAGCCGGCTGGCCCCATCAAAGCGGGCAGAACAGGGAGTGACTGAGTGATGTGAAGTCGCAGATACTGAAACTATGTGCCTGATAATGATATAATTAGGGGATCACAGACTTCTGGCTGCTGCTGACTTCAAAAGCTTTAAGAGAAGCCTGCAGTCTCTCCTGTAGCCATCTTGACTAAAAGCAGACATTTTTCTTTAATAGCTACATACAGTAACAAGAAAGAGGAGGGAACAGAAGGGCATTGTTCACTGTTTCAAAATACTAAATACCCTTTCTGGCTTTTTGCATAGCACAGGAAGAAACTTTATGAATTGACAGAAATACAGTTTTAATACAGTAATACAAAGTCCATTCTGTTTCACTGAGAACGTGGCTTTAATTAAAAAGCAGCTGAATTAACCTGATGACTAGCCTGTCAGATTTTGTTTATAAGATTGTCTTAAGTCAATAAAATGTAGAATTTTAAGTGTGATTATATAAACAGTTCAAATGGAAGTATGTGTGTTGTTTCACTTTCTACTTGTGCTATACTGAGGCTCAATGAAAGGAATGTCAGCCCTGGTGCTGTTCCTTGTTTGCATCTTATTTTTAACTCATTAAATTAGAAAATGATGAAAAGTTGGAGGTTTTCTGTTTTTTGATTTATTTTTTTTTGGGGGGGGGTTGGTAATTTTTTTTTCAGGTTGGGGGAAGACCTCACATAAAATACTTAGAAAATGATTGAGTCTTTTTTTCCATAGCATGCTGGATGTCAGCGTGTGTGAATGCACAAAAAATTAGGTTACTTGGGCTAAAAGCCCAAGGGAATTGAACTGGAGACAGTGAGACACTCCATCATTTGGCTTCTATTAAGCAGAGTTATTAAGGAGCAGCAGGAACTTCAAGGCCTGGAGCCTGCAGTAGCATTTTGAGAAAGTGTTGAGGTAGGCTGGAGAGGGGAAGCTAACTTGGTTGGTATGATTTTAAACGTCTTTTGGAATACTTTTTAGGTATGGGGTGGTAGGAAGCATCCTGAGAAGGGGTGGCAGCAGGGAAGCCTGTAGGCTGTTTGTTTTTTTTTTAAGTGCAGACTGTAAAGTAAGACATCCAACAATTCAGTTGACTCTAAAAGCCTTGGTGGTGCTGTGATTACAAGTACACCAGGCACCTTGGAAGTAGTTTTAAGTCCACTCTTCTAAGGATGGTTCTAAAATCTGGCCTTCTCTTAAACCTTGGATCAATGGCACATTGAATTATGTTTGAGTTGCAACTTGTCTAGAAAGAGTAAGTTTTCCCTACAGTGCAGGACATGTATAATTCGTACCAGAGCAGTTTGTAGAGCACAAAATGAAGTTTCATGAAGGGAACTTTTTTATCGCTTCCTTCAGGAATTTTTGAGGTTTCCTGAGAGATTTTTTTCATAGAGCTGGTGGAGGATTTTCAGTCTTAAGTGTTTCCCCTTTTGATTGCATGTTGGATGGCATGCAAGAGTGGGGAGGAGTGAGGGGGGAGTTTTGAGCCTTGCAATTTCACCCCATTTAGTAACTTTACATTCGGCTTGAGAGACATTGTCTATAGTGAACATGTTAATTATGAACCTGCACTGTTTCTGTTTTAGGATATTGATAAAAAAACTTTTTTGCATGAATGGCTACTTAAAGAATTTATTTTTTCTGGAGAAAGTACAAATAGTTGCCTAGTTTCACGCAGTAAAAGCCTTCATGACTGGGAGACTTGGACGGTAATGGCTCTAGCTAATAGCTTTATAAGGTGTTAGTTAAACCTTTTAAATTTTGGCACAGTACTGAGAGGTAATAAACAATTCAGCATTTCCGACCTTTTTTTTCTTTATTTGTCACACAATATTTAAACCCAGTATTTTTGTTGTGTGCTTACACCCAGTTGAAAATGTATTACCTTTATAAAAATATACTGCTGTGTACCTATAGTAATGGTTTAAAAGATAGATGTGACTTCCTATAGGGCTGAAGGTGTGTACTGCTTTTAAAATTTGGATTTCACTTTAAATGCACTTTAATGCAACTGCTGACAGTGAGTGGAAGTAGCTATAAAATGGTCTTGCTAGTTATTTACCTTGGAAAAAAAGCCACTATGACCTTCCTTCCCCAGTCCCTCTTTTAGTGAAATGGTCTTGCTTTAATTCAAAGGACTATGGTACTAGTAATTAAAACAAGTGCCCTAAGGCATTTGCAGGGATTAAGGTTACAGCAGGTAGGCACTGCACAGATGAGAAGGAAAGCTGTGCTTTCATGGATTTACAGTCTAGAGGAGTACCCCAAAACTGGCACTGAGTTTGGTTTTGTGGTGCTTGTGGCTTGTAAGAGTGCCTGGTGAGGTGCCGTTAATGAGCTAAATTCTGACCATTATTGCACAATTTTTATTTTCTAGGTGAAATCAGATGCTACTGTGATGCTGCACACTGTGTTGCAACTGGCTATATGTGCAAATCTGAGCTTAGTGCCTGCTTCTCCAGACTGCTTGATCCTCAGAATACACATTCCCCACTAACTCATGGCTGCTTGGACTCTATTGCAAGCACAGCTGATATCTGCCAAGCCAAACAAGCACAAAACCACTCTGGCACCACCACCATGTCCACATTGGAATGCTGTCATGAAGATATGTGCAATTACAGAGGACTACATGATGTTTTGTCTCCTTCCAGGGGTGATACTTCAGGTAGGGCAAGGAAGCTTTGGTGAAATCTCTCTTCTGGCTGTTAGGCTGGTGACAGCGAAAACCTTGTGTGTCTGCTATTGATTTAGTTGTTGCTGTAAGTAGAGACAGCAGAGGGGGGGAGTGGGTGGTTGGATGCTGGGGAGCAGCTTTTCAGCTGAATAGCTTTTTTTTTTTCTTTTTTTCTTTTTCCTGCATTAATGGTAAAGGTCTGTCTTGACAACTTGTTACTGCTTCTAAGAAGCAATGACAATGGTATTCCTAGTTAAACTGGCTATCAGGATAAGAAATTCCATGTTATAGATAGCCTTAAACTCATCTTTTTTCTTTATAAGAGTATTTTCAGTAGATACTGCGGGGTGTGTAGCGGTTGCTCCTTAAACTTGTCGCTGTGGCATTTAATGGAGTTGCTTATATATAAACCAGTTGTTGATACTGAAATAAGCTTCAACTTTTTTCCCTTTGCAGGACAAGGGAGCAGATATCAACATGACAGCAGCAGGAATCTCATCACCAAGGTGCAAGAATTGACATCTTCAAAAGAGTTGTGGTTCAGGGCAGCAGTAATTGCTGTTCCTATAGCTGGTGGGCTAATCTTGGTGCTCCTTATCATGCTGGCTTTGCGAATGCTCAGGAGTGAAAATAAGAGACTGCAAGATCAACGACAGCAAATGCTCTCCCGTTTGCACTATAGTTTTCATGGACATCATTCAAAAAAAGGGCAGGTGGCAAAACTGGACTTGGAATGCATGGTGCCTGTGACTGGTCATGAGAACTGCTGCATGACCTGTGATAAAATGAGACATTCAGACCTCAGCAATGATAAAATTCTTTCGCTAGTCCACTGGGGAATGTACAGCGGACATGGGAAGCTGGAATTTGTATGACCAATTATTTGTTTTTTAATCCGAGCTAAACTTACTCTCTGAACTCTTGAAGGCCTTTGGGTTCTGCTGGACAGGAGCACTTTATCTTAAAACAAAAACTCTCATAAATCATCTTTGAGAAACAAAGGACCTCTGCAAACAGAATCTTGGATATTTCTTCTGAAGGATTCCAAAAGTTGTCTTATTTGCACAGAGTAAAATACACTCAAATGTATTGTTTGCTTTAAAGTTATGAAAGCAAAAATTAGAAGTTGTAAACACTGTCACCAGGGTTATCTGAACTGTAGGGAGCTGAGAACTGAGTTATTATAATAAACTGTATGCAAGCTCCTATGTTTCCTGACTTATTGTAAAGATTTTTTTAAATATATATATTTTGTCTGAAACTTGCTTGTGACTTTTGTTTTGGAAAACAATTCCTTTTGGGGTGGTGGTGGGAAACAAATCAAGGTGGTATGCATGGTAATGCTCTGCATAACAATTAGGTTCTGAAAACAGGGTTTTCTTACTCTGATGGAAAATAAGTGGTTACTCCCGGGCAAAGGTGGCAGCTTTATTGTTTTATACTTGAAGTAGCATTGAACCCACATCCTCAAGTCTTGGCTATTGCATTTTACTCATAACCTCAGTGAACTCTTCTGTGGCGTTGTGATAACTGTTTCTTCCTCTCTGTTAATGAAGAAGCACTTCTTCTCTCTATGCAAAATGCATCAAAGCGGCTCCTAATTCTTCATAACTGTTTTTCTTCCCTTTGTTTTAATTCTGTTTTCTGAGATTATTTTTTTTTATCTTTTACTTGCAGATTTTTCTGGGGGGAAGGGGAGGGGAAACCCTAAAACTTCAGCACCTCTTCTGCTGTGTGTGTATTTTTTTTTATCCTACTGATAACCCCTGTGGGCCCCGTGGAAAACATCTATCTTGTTCTTCTGTAGTGTCACTCAGTATCGCATTCTGGTACTTTTGGGTGGGACTGAAGAGTCTTTAATCTCTGGCTCATCATTTTATGCTTCATCCTTTATTGCATAGGCTTTTTCTCCCTGCCAGCATTTGTGCACTTGGTTGTTTTACTCCTTCAGCTAGCTGGCTTTGCTTGATAATTTCTTTTATTTGGTGCCTGGTTGCTAAAAACAAACAAAACCTCTGGTTTATCCAAGGAGCTTATTGCATTTATTTTCCTTGCTTTATTAGACTTTGCTGAGGTAATTAAAGTAGACTTGCTTAAAAAGCATATGCCACATCATGGTGAAAGAAGAGTTCAAACTGCTGCTGCAGAAGATAAAACTTGGCAAGAGTCTAGTATTCTGTGTTTTAAATAGCTTTAGAAAAGGTTTTGTTTCCTTCTGTTTTGATTGTAAAGCTCAGCTCCTACAGCTGCCACCAGTAAAAAGGGGGTGGCATAAATGGGGTTACAACATCATTGCAGTAATGCTCTGGTCTTTTGTGCCACTTTACGATTTGCTGGGATGTAAGCAAGGGGAACCTGCCACTCTTAAGTCATAAGCTGGTGTTCCTGAATGCACAAGTAAACTGCGTGGTAGGCTTGCTGGAGAGAAATTGGTCGCTTGGCTTTGCAAACAGAGGCATGAATAGTACAAACTTACCGCTACGGTTAAACACTGATACTGGCTGAGTGTGGTGAGAGCCTTGGGAATGCCAAGGTCCCACATGCCTATGGTGCACTATAAAAGTGTGGTTTAGAAGGATTAGTTTCATCTGCGTTCCTCAAGCTGCTGGCTCCTATTATCTCATCGAGGTGCCCAGAGAGTTGCTTTTAATGCAGAGAACTGTGCTCTTGGAATTCTACCTTTTTCTGCTGCTGCAGTTTAAGAAATTATGTGGTTGCAACTGCTCTTGGAATCTGGCCTGTGCTCTTCTGGCTGACCTTTTGAAGCACTGCTTTCCTATACGAGCTCTGCCCTTCCTTTGCACTGATCTGAAAGTCTAGGGTAGTTTTTTGCTCTGCCAAGTGTGTTATATTTGGGAATGACTGGCTGGGGAGTTGGTGCTGAGAGAGACAGACCTGAAATACTGTCTGTCAGGCATAGCTTGTTGTAGTTACGATGACTAGACAATCCAGAAGATCTGATGGCTAAACCTTTCGAGTGCTGTCTCCAGAAATCTGAGGGAGCACATTGTGTAGTCATTTAAGCATCCTGTGACCTTCACCACTCATTTGCTGCCGATTTGAATACATAAGGCCCTATTTATGCTTGCCGTTAAAAGACAGTAAGACCCGGATGCTCTAATTGGCCCCTTGCTGTGGAGGTGTTTTAAAGAAGAAAAGAGGTTGGTTGCCTTCCCCTGCAGTCCTGGGAGCAGGGCCATCCGAGTTGCTGGGAACAGCACCTGAGTTAGTGATTGCTGTCTCCTGGGGTTGCTCTGTTACCTGCTGTGGTAGGTATGGTTTAGGTGTAGTAGCTGATATGGCCTAGAAGTTTCTGGGGTGCCAGTTTTCTAAGGATGAAATCTGGATTTCCAATTTATCTTAAAACCCATAATCAGGGAAATATGTGATGAGTTCTGGTGTCTGTCTGGCAGCAGCCGTGCGAGTTATGGAATGAGCCCCAGATCTTTTCACTAAAACTACTACTTGCAGAATCCGAGGAGTGTCAGAGCGAGCAGTAGCCATCTGCATAGCTACATTCCTGTTGTGGCTGCTTATATTGCCTGTTGAGCTCAGCAATACCAGCTTTCCCTTACACTTTTTAGGAAGTTTGCATTCCTGTGACAAGGGGGTACCTTAGTGATGGTCCATGGATCTCCCAGCTGCTGGGTGCTGAACCTGTGTGGAGCAAGGCAGTCCTAGACACCCACTGCATGCAACCCAGTGAAGCAGGGAGCAAATGTTAAAACCTGAAGGGCCTCAGCAGAGGCTGCAAGCCAAAGAGGTGAGACAGTAAGTGATGGCTATCCTTTTAAAATGCATTTGATTTAGGATTTGTCGTTGCGGTATGCACTCTCAGATTTCCCCTGCAGACAATAGCAAACGCTCCTTTCTTTGAAATCTCTGCAAGCCCTGGAGCATAAGAAGGACAACCCTCTTTATTTCTGAAACAGTCTCTTGGATTGGAATAAATAAAATCAAATGTCTAAGATACAATTTACTGTTCCCCATGCCTCTCTTTCCTTGATTCTTTCCTCAAAACAGTAATGGTTGTGGTTTTCATATGTCTCTGCTTTTCCTTGCTTTGAGAGCCGCTGGGTTGGTATGTCTCCTCTTAACTCCTGCTGAACTGATTCTATTAAAAACCCCTTACTCCATAGGGGGCTTGACCTTTTTCTGAAATACCAAATGCGTCTGCTTTGGAAATCACAAACTTCTCCTCCTCTAAAGAGCTTATAAATCTGGTTTCAATATTGGGTGATTACAGGCTATGTAGAGAGCTTGAAAGCAAGCAGCCACTTCTGGTAGCAGAGTGCTGGAGCTGGGCTGCCTGTGCTGAGCTGCAATCTCTCATTTTTCACCCCAGTGTGTGTCTAGCATAAAGCCACTGACGTCAGCAGATTCACCCTGGATTAGCAGTTGCTGGACAGACAGATGGATGGTTTACCTTCTCTTATCAGCTCCCTGGCATCCAGTTTGTGTTGTATGACCACTTGCTGTGTTGTAAATCCAGCAATCTCACTGCAGGATGCTGCCCTGAAGAGCAAATACCCAGAAAAGCCGGGGAGGGAGAGCGAGGTTTTACCTTAGGTGTAATGGAAGTATTGGCACCTTCTTTCTGTTATCATGGCCATTACAACAAAGTACAAACAGGGAAAATACATTGTCAGGCTGCTTGTATGGTATGGGATATATCTGTTAGCTACAGGTCAGTGGAGTTCCACAGTGAATAAATGAAAGCAGAATTTGGCCTTCCCTTTAAAAAAGAGGGAGATAAGAAGATTATTTCCCAAGCAAAAAAAGATCTATCGTCAAGAAAAGACCTCCATAATAAGGCACAAATTGAGTGAATAAAAGAAGGTGGTCTCTGAGGGGAGCAAAGTTGTCTGTCTGTTTTTTTCAGCTGCTTTCCCAGGTGGAGATCAATGGAAGCATGTTTGTTTTGTTCCAGTGGCTGGTCACTTTGCAGGGAAAAACTCTTCCTTGTTTTGGTTCTAGGAGTTACTTGGGGAAATGGTATTTTGGATCTGTCACTGTATTTTATTTCTGGAAAACAGTTGTGGAGAGGTGCTGTAAAATTACAGTTATCTCTTGGGAGGGCCCCAGTTGTCTCCAACATTATGAATTCTGGCTCCCTCTAAATAAACAATCAACCTCCTTTTCTTTGTTTCACCTCTAACCCTTGTCTGCAGCCTTTACAATCCCAGGGGGTGAATCCTGAAGTAAAACAAACTGCAAGGGAAGGAAGCCAGGAGGGAGCCACAGTGCCTGCAGATTAACAGAGACTCCTACTCTCCAGCCAACCTTGACAAAAAGATTCAATCCTGAACTGACCTTCAGGGGGAAAAGCAAAACAAGAGCCACCTTGACTTGAACTTTCAAGGCTAGGAGTTTAGAGCTCGGTTTGATGTCTCCTACAGGGAGTTAGAAAAGCCAAACACCTGTCTCGCAAACCCAAATCCTAACAAGTTATCAGGACAGCTAAGCCCCAAATCAAATGGCTTTGAAAAATCTAGGATTTGCTCATCACTGTTTCTGAGTCATCCCTTGCTGCTAAAAGGGCATGAAAATGTGCTCTTTCTTTCCCAGTGTGATTCTCGAGACAAATATGTAACATCTAGTTAAGCAAATAGTGATTTCTGTTGAAACATCAATATTTAGATTCAACTTTTCATGGAGTATTTCTGCCTAGAAGCAGGTCCTGCTCTCTTCCCTGCAGGCAGGAGGGAAGAGAACACTTCAGCCCTGATGTCATAAAAAAGACATTAAAAAAGGCATTAATTTAGGGTGAGACCTTTTTTAAGAAGTGTTAATAAAAACTGGAAGGGTGAAGTATTTTTCTCTTTCTAGTTATCACACTATTCTAATACATCTATTGCCATGCAGTTGGGAAAAACTAGTGAAATATATTCTTTCCCTCCCCTTAGCTATCAGCTGCATTTAAAATATATTGACTTGAGACAGCTTAAGAAGGGAGCCCCATCTTTAATTGCTTTTTTACTTATTAGATTAAACTTCTAGGATAGTGGAGCAGCAGGGAGATGAGTGCTTGCCTTTTTTTGAAGTACATTTCCATTTTTAAAAGGAGGGCAACCGAAAAAAAAAGAGGTAAAAGTGGCATTATGATGTACTTTCCATGTCTGTCTGTGACTGAGACTTGGCTGATGGGGAAACACTAGCCTGACAGTGTCGGAGTAGCCAGCATGGCCACTGAGCACCAGACTGGTTTCACCCTAATGGTCTGAGGGTTGCAAAGCTAAATGCCCTTCTTGTCACTTGGGAGGAAAATATTGGGGCAGTAAATCTCCTCCTGGCACTTGGCTGTGACAATGGGGAGGGACAAGCAGTGCAGGCTCAGTGTCCTGTCCAGGCTGGGTGGTGGGGATGCATGGATTTGTGTGCAAATCAGGGCTTGTGTCAAGCAGGTTGCTTTGAAATGCTCAATTTGTTTAGTTCTGGCTGTGAAGTAGCTATTTCGTTGGTGGAAGAAGATTTATTAACCAATTTTTTATGGCTATCAACAATGGCTTAGCTCCAGCAGGTTCCCCAGCATTTTTATGAAGTACAGTGGGTTCCAGAGGCAGAGGTGCTTTATATTGTTCTTGTATTTTAACCCAGTGAACTAAGGCCTCTATCCTGCAAATACTTAAGGATGTGCATAATTCATGTCTGTCCCAGGGGCGGTGTTTTGTCACGGTGGCTGGCAGGGTTTTGCTGAGCTCCACTCTGGGCATCTGCAGTGGTAGCAGGCCTGTTGTTGAGTCTGCAGCAGGTTACAGGGGGTTCCCTCCTGCAGTGCCTTTTGCTTTGTTAGGGCCTGATGTGTGGAGTTGAGAGTTAATGCTGCAAAACTGGCTTTCAGTCATGCTACTGGTGGCCACTGGATTTGTGTTTTCCCCACGGTGGTGGCCCGGCTGCCCTGGCTGGAGGTGGTGATGGGGAGTGAAGACCCACTAGACATGATTTAGGGTAATAATTAATAGGGATGCATGTTCATCAGGGGCAGCCTCTCACCCGCTCAGAAGCCTTGTCCTGGGCTGCAGCCAGTTCTTCTCACAGGTGGGTTGGGGAGGAGCACCCCTACAGTGCAAAGGAAAGGAGGGCTGTGCTCATGGGGTTCTGGTCTGGCTCCTCTGCATGGTGAGACTGTGCTCAGGAGGGGGCATGTTTTAAAGGTTTTGAAGTCATATCTGGTTTAGCTTCCCAAAGCCAAAGCAATGCCGCCCAGCAATGCACACCATCCCTGCTCTGCGCTTATGGTACATCACTGGCATATGATGCTCAGGCCAAGCTACATCTTTATGTGAGTGTTTTCCAGCCATGGGGTAATGTGTTTCCATCCTCCCACCCCTCCAGGCAGGAGCCCTGTGCTCTCTCCTGAGTGTGCTCCTGGTGTGAACGAGAGCAGCATAAAGCAGCAAATGCTGAAGCATGGATGGTTCTGCGGCAGTCTCACTGCTGGCAGGATTGCTCTTTTCCATTTCTCTCTGCAAAAAGTTTCCATCACCTATGTCCTTTTTTCATTCTGCATACAAGAAATCACAACGTGATTCCTAAGCCCACAAAAGACCAGTTCTTGAAGGCTACCAAGTGCCCAAAACCGTGTCTTTAGTTGTAATCAACCTCGTTCGTGCACATGCATGATACCGAGGGCTATAATTCCATGAACATGTGCAATGGTTTTCCCACAAAGCCCCCTCCTCAGACCTCACTCCCTGACCACCTGGGCCCCTGGTCTGGCTGGCTGCAATCTCTCCTCAGCTTCTCATCCAGCAGTGGTGCTCCTCTCCAGCTCCCTCCCACCCCTGGATGCCTTTCCCCGACCTCTCCCAGCGGGGCCAGAGGCGCAGGGGGCCCTGCCTGAGCTGGAGCAAACTCTCCCTGGCAACAGGTACCTTTCCCAGCCTCCCTAGCTGTTATCAGTCTGCAATAACCTTTCCCTTATTTGATTTTTTTCCCCTAGGGGGACTGTAAGGGACAGCCACAACTCTGTTTCTCCAGCCCAATTCCACCTGCCTGCTCGATGGTGGGAGGACATGCAGGAGCATGGTCCCCACAAAATGGGCTTCGGGGGGGTTGAGAAGACCTGGCCTCTGCCAGCCTTCATTGATGAGCAGCCTCACCTCAAGTTGGAAGAGTTCCAAATGCATAGGTCTTCTTCTTCACAAATTAAAAGTATAAACCCAGCTATCTTGGAAGTGTTTTTTTGTGTAGCTTTTATGTCAGAAGCTGACAGCATGATTTTTTTTTTTGCATTAACAGTTGACAGAAATGGATCTTTCTTATTTTTGTTTGTAAGAAATGCACCAGGTTTGGGACCTGCTCAGACATTATTTTATTTATCATAATGCCAATGAAATTTGACATAGCCTTTTGTTTTTTAAAACATCTTATACCAAAGCATTGCATTTCTAAATGTGTTTATAGGCTAGTGGCAAGACTGCTTTACAGCAGCTTTTTGCTGCAGGATGGATTGATCATGGTGTTCTTTAATCTCTTCCTTCATTACATGCTCTGTTATCTGCAGCCCGATTACTGCTGTGCTTTACTGACTGAGGGACATTTTTGTCTGTAGAAAGGTTGTCACCCTTTACCTCATTGAAACGAACTTTGTCCCTGTATATCTGCTGGTGGCAATCAATGCTCCTGTCTGTCTTCTGCAAGAGAAAGGGAGCTCCCTCATCCCCAGGGACTTCTACAGTCCCATGTAGCTCCAACCCCTTCCTAAGTCCCCTCTCTTGCAGTCCTCACTGGATGAACCAAATGCTGGTGGTTCTGCTGGCATCTTGCAGCTTCCAGGAGGGCTGCCTCCAGGAGGCATTTTATGGCAAGCACCTTATCGTAGATTATGGCTGAGCATACACAAGCACTCCCGGTGACCAGTGTAATCCACTCTTTACTGGCATAATTTGACTTTATTTTCTATTTACACAGGGAGGCTTGGGCGGAGTGTTATGTACATGGTATCAGAAGAACAGTGTGCTCCACCTTGGGGCTGCACGCGTGCTGGAGCCAGCGCACCCGCTGCCCCGAGGGCTTCAGGAGCTCTTTGTACTCCAAAGCAGTTTCCTCATATGCTGGAGGCATTTGTCTTTCTCCTATCAGTGCCTTAGCACGCAGATTATAATGGCCCAATAATCTTCAATGCATGGCCAAATATTCAATGACACTTCCTGTTTCTAAGTGGCAATTGATGAGCCTGCTGAGGACAGCACTGAGCAGGTGCCTGTTGGACACAGCTTATCTCTTATCCGGACAGTGGATCTCTTCTGATACTGCATCCCTATCTACATATTCGTATTTGGTAATTCATGAACAATTTGCAAATGTGTAATGCGTGATGAAATACCCTGGGAACTGTCTGCTTGCAAAGAGTTTCCAGAGGATTTCATTATATATGACAAATTTGCAAGTAAGTAGTTGCCAGTATTCGAATTCTTGAGTCGTCTGCTCCTGAGGAAAGAGCTGCATCAGGACAGGCGGCCTGGTGTCTGCTTGATCCCAGCTGGGTATGCTTTCATTGGATTTTTGCCTCAGCACCATTTGATAGATATACCTAACAGCAAGATTACAGGGATCTGCTACCTATATGAACCAGTGAAAATGAATTAGAAGCATAATTTGCAGGTATAGTTTCCAGCTTTGGTCACAGCCGGATGGCTGCATTGGATAAGGGTCTGACGAGATGGCTGCAACCAGTGTTAGGAAGTGTATGGGGTTCAACTCAATTACCTCCAGCTCTTCTCTGATGCTGTATGTACATAATGTCTGTGGATCGGGTGGGTTTGGGACACAGGATGCTTAGTGCCTCATCGTGCTGCAGCAGCTGCAGGATTTTCACCACCCTGAAACTCACAGCTCCTGGAGAAGGGAAAGCAATGACCAGAACTGGCTCCATGGTGATAGATGGGAGCTGCCAGGTGCCCAGCAAGGGCAGGTTTCTCCCAGCAGGATTTCAGCTCCTTAAATAGGCGGGCTTGCAGTCAGTGCACAGAGATGAGCTTAAACCTGGAATGAAATGCCTAACTTAAGGCTGTAGAGGCTGGCAGCCTGTGCTCATGGCCAGCCTGGGTCAGGCTGCCTTGCTAGGGCACTGTCACCATCACTGTCACTAAACAGTCCTCTGGGTTTTGCGTAAGTGACAGCTTGACCAAAGGTGTCCTGTCTCTCAGGAAAGTGTCCTGTTTGCTGACCTTTGGGTTACACATATACTAATATACATAAAAATATGTGTTTATAAAACTTAAAAATAAAATAATCTGAGTCTTCCAGCTGAGGCTGGAATTGGGTAATTAATTTATGTATCAGTACCATATGATTTATTTTGTCATAGTGTAATGGTTTTATATAATTCATAACATATTCAGGAGAACCTGAGGTATTTAAGTGTCCTGCCCAGTTGACTGCGCACTTATACTTTGCTCTTCTCCTTACTTCCTCTGGCCAATGTTTATGTTCTCCAGGTAGGAAGAAGACTTCACTTCCCCAGGATTTTTCAGGTCCATTCCAGAAATCACCTGCAGTTCCCCACTAAATATATCTATGTGCAATGATAGCTGCATATGTACAAGTGTGTGCAAGGGACTAGGGGTGTGTGGGTATGTACAAACGTAAGTGCTTTCCCAGGCAAGGAGGCGTGACAGCAGCTGGCTCTCCAGACCAGCCTTTGAGATGCTTGGTGTTCTTGCCCAGAGACCTGTTTCCAAGAGTGCTGTGTTTCTGGACCATTTACTTAGAGATGTCATCCTTACAGACGATCTTTCCAGAGCTGATGGGGACTTCTCCAGGACACTGGGAAGCAATCTACTTTGTGTCGTGGCAATGCTTGCTGCCCAAAAGGGCTTGCTGCCCAGAAGGTTCTGTAACCTTCCGGAAACAGGTTACAGAAACTTCCCCAGAGTTCACACCAAATTAGAAGTGATTCCTTGGAGTTTCCTTCCTTCTTTTCCCACCAGCCAAGAAACATTCACACTGTTTCTTAAATATAAGAAAAATACTTAGAATGCTGCTCTAAAACTATGTGTGCAGGGGAAAACCCCTACTTGGCCAAGGGAGGAAACAGTAGAGACATAGCAACATTACTGCTAAGCCTGTTTATGTTTGTTCTCCCCAAAACACGAAGAATGAGGGTAAGTACAATTAGTCACCAGCCACTGGTGGGGGGGTGGAGGCTGATGAGTCATGGCTGCACTCAGCTTTGTCCGCAGAGAGGTCAGTGCCAGTGCCCCGTTCAGGGTCCAGACCAGAGTGGCTCCTGCACCCCCTCTCCTTGGGGACAGTGGCCCCAAGGTTGGGGTGCTGAAGGGAACCTAGTGATGGTCCTACCACCCTTCCTGCCTGGCTGTACTATGGAATACTCACCCATATGAAAGGATGGGATTGCTTGTCCACAGGATCTCTCTACTCTCTCTGGGCAATGCTGTGCTGGTGTTCCAGTTCATGCTTCAGTTGTATGGAGGATCAGGCCACTTCCTCACATCTGTCCAAAAAATTGTAGCTGCAGATGGTGCAGGCCTAGAGAGGCAATCAGGCCCTCCAGAGGAAGGGATCTGAAGGAATGCTTCCAGCCTGCTGTCTATAAGGTGTATTTTTAGAACCTGTTCCAGTTGGTGACTGGGACGACTCCCAAGCCGATACGTATTACCTGAGATTTTCCTGCCTAGTGAGTGCGCAATGTTACCACACGAGCATCTTTTGAAACTTCTCTCTGATTTCTTGGCTTTGTCCCCTCAAGGCAAACAGCTGGAAGTTTAATCCTCTCCCCTTAGTGTCTCTGGGTTGCAAAGCCTTTGCCAAAATGGAGCCTGAGTTCTTAAAACCTAATGCTTTTTCCTAGATATTGAGATAATTGCTATGGGCCGGACACAAGGAGAAAAAAGAAGCCAGGCTAGGCAAATGGGAAATGGCAGCAAGTGAGAAGTAGATAATGGAAAATGTAATTCAAAATTATTTTCTTCATGTCTCCATATACCAATTCATTGCTAGGACAAATGGAAATCAGCTTAATGGATTCTTCTCTGCTCTGAAGGTTTGAGACTAGGTGAATTGAATTTCTGCCAAATTAGGGAAGAGTCTGGGCATTTCCTATCCAAGAAAATGAGAGAAAAGCTAAACAAAAGAATTAAAGAGTCTTTTCATATTCCAGATTTCTAATAGGTTGCGAAGCATTGCAAGTGGATGTGGCAAAAAGCAGGGTGACTGTCTTCCAGCTTGCTTCTTACTGGGAAGCAGTCCAGGTGTAAGGCACACCAGGTAGAGAAAGGAAGGAAAGCTTAATTGCTTGAGTTTGAATCATCCTCGGCTAGGGGATGCCATTGCAGGCCTGGTCCGCTGTTAGTGATGGCCATTTTTGCAGGGGAATGCTGAAGGAGCTGTTGTCTCTTACAGCCGCACTCCGTGAGAGATGATGCTGCGGGTGGCTCTTGCCCCTAGAGGTTGTTTGGAAAGCAGAGTCTCTTCACAAGTGCCTCTGTGTGTGCTCACCCTGGTATGGGTGTATGGACACCAGGAAAAGAAAAAAAAGGATTTTGTTTTCCTGTGTGCACAGCAGGCCAGTTGGCTGTGCAGATTTATTATTGTAAATCAATTATCTGTGTAGTTCTTGCTTTCTGACAAAAAGTGGATGACTGCAGATGGATGTAAAGGGATGTTTTCTCCTGAACAAGAAGAACAGCAGTCCTGGAGATGCTTTGTCAGATACCTGTTGCTGCAAACCAGCTTTGTGGCATTGACTTCAGCAAGACAACACTGATCTCAGCATCTCAGGCTCTGGTAGTGAGCATTTCCTCATGTGTCATGGTTGTGGTTTTATTTAATCCTTGCTGTACATAGTCAATAACAGGAAGACTCTTGTGACATTTCTAATTGGCTGTAAGAGATCATATGCTTGCAGAAAATGTTTGGTGTGAAATCATGTCTTGAAAGCAGTGCCTGTGCAGAATGAGAGTGGGAGGGAAAATCCTCTGGCTCTCCAGGCAGAAGCTGCATAACACCTGCCCTTTGGTTTAGTGATAGAAACTTGCCCAGCAAGAATCTTAGGATTTGGCTGTTTATGTCCATCAAGAAACCATGAAAGAAGTGAGAGCAGCTAATTCAAGTGTTTGGTGATAATATTAACAGGGTAGGTGTTTTTGTTGCATAGAAAATAGTTGTCCCTTTTAAACTGGATGTGCAAAGTAAAGTATTGTGGCATGTGACAGGAACAGCTTATGCACATCTCCCAGGTGTATCAGTCCAAACAGTGAGATCAAAAGTAACTTTTCCTGCATTGACATAATGCACATTGCAGTTTCAGTCAAATGTAGCACAAAAAAAGGAAATATTAGAAGGCAAACTACACAAATGATCAATGAAGCTAATTACAGTTCTCAGTGAGGGAGATAATAGTAATGCAAGAGAGAGTAAATACTTATTAGCTCTAAGCAGCATCCTGTTATCTGTATGAAAAATAAACATATTTATCTAGGCATCACCTTAATGGCCCAAGCTACGAAGAGGCGGTGTGCTTACTTCATCCAGATGTTGGCATGATTTATCACGTCTGGTGGAAAACAGAAAAAGCTCCATGATGCTAATGAATATAAAACAGGTCTGAATGGCCAACTGGACCTTAATATTCACCTCAGCTCTTGCCAGGACACCAGCCTGTTACCTTACAGCTATGGCAGGTGTTAAGTATTACTTGGCAACATGCTATACATTATATATGTAAGATGGTATTTTATGCAACCTCTCTTCCTTCTGGCCATCTGTAATCCTTTCGAAGATCTCATTAGCCCTAATGCAAAATCAATGGGCACTTAGATTAAAGGCAGGTAGGACATGCTGGGGGCCTCTAGAGCCAAGATGGCACAGGATTTAAGTCCCCTCTTTGAGATCCACTTGACAGCTTTGCTGAAAGCTGTTGTGGTTTTGTGTCTGGAGGTGCTAAAAATCCCAGTGGTTACAGGGTGGGTGGCAAGTGCTCAACACCTCCGGACGTCAGGCCAGGCATGTCCTCACTGGCCATCTCTCTTCAACTGTTTCCAAATGATTCCTCAGTTTATCGTCACTAAAGCCTTTAGCTCTGTCTCAGAGGCTCTCCATTAATGGCAT
The DNA here is from genome assembly GCA_009867235.2 of Psittacus erithacus. Taxonomy (NCBI): domain Eukaryota; kingdom Metazoa; phylum Chordata; class Aves; order Psittaciformes; family Psittacidae; genus Psittacus; species Psittacus erithacus. The sequence continues at coordinate 53,586 of WYDI02009055.1, read as the reverse complement.
AATGAACTGATACAATGCTAAGTCAAAGGGTTCAGAGCTAGTGTGCAGTAAACATAAACATATGTTTAGTGTTGGGTTATAAACTACTGTAGCCAAAGTGGGCAAGTGTTATAAACTTCAAACACAAAACAGATGCAAGTTAATTAGAGGCATGAAAGTGATGACAATAGAAGTGAGCTGTAGCAAGGAAATGAAATGTTAGTTTAGGCAGAAGTTGCTGCAACTTTGCCTTACACTGGAAATGCCCTCAGTCTCTGCTGAAGATGGGAAGGCATAGACATATTTTATCAGGACAGCCAGGCATGTTGCCCATATGCCAGAAATGTAAGTCACTGTTATGAGTGAATGCTCGAAGGAAACACTATCTGGCAGACTTTTGACAGCTGGGAATTAACTTGCCATGAGGTCAGTTGTGGCTGAAGCTGGACTACAACATGTATGAAGGTCCTGTGCCCTGTGTCAGTGTGGCCAGGTCCCCGGCCAGTGTGGCCATAGGGGAGCAGGTGTTCCACTGGTGTGTGCATCCCCTGGGAGAGGGGGACTGGACTCCCTGAGCTGTGCTGTGGGGTTGCAACCCTCCCACCCCTCAAGGGCTCAGGTTTTCCCTTCCCCTCCAGCTTCCAGTCTTTGTTCCCATCCAGAAGAGACCTCCAGGCCCTGGCCACTGGCTGTTAGATGCCCAGCTGGTGGCATGAGCTCCAGTAAGGTGGCAGAGGTGCTTTACCAAGGCTAGGCAACCCCTGTGACTAAAGGGGTGTCCATATCCCAGGGGTTGCAGTCGCTTCCTGCCTTGCTCTTGGCTTTCCTCCTCCCTATCACTGTAGAGAGCAGACTTAGTGACTCTTTTCTTGCCAGTAACTGTTCTCCCTAGATGCTTATGCTCTGCTCATGTCTGTCATCTGACTAGTCCTAAAAACAGTGGTTTGGAGTAGTCAGTGCTGTTTCATTAGGGTCCTGTGAGCTGGCGTCCTCCAGGGCCATGCAGCTTTCAATGACTTGCATGGATATTGTACAAGAAGAGGGGTGTCTGGTGTTGGAGGGAGAATAAAATTCCCAAATAAATGCCTTAATAACAGGAACTCTGAGGTAGCTACAGAAGCCTTAGATGTTTATTCCCTTGCCTCTTCATCCTATGAAAGGTTGCTCTTGGGTACAGACAGACTGTCTTTGTCCTCCTGGAGTGCTGCCCTGATGTTCTGCCCTCCAACACTTTCTACAGCTCTGCCTCAGACGGATTTGGGAGCCAAAAGGGCTACCCACAAAGAAGATGGTTTAAAATAGCTCCCTTGACAAAAAGAGCACTGCTGTTCTGCTGTTCCTCCTTTCCTACAACCCTTACCTGTGAGCACTGGTGCTGCCAGACTCCAAGCTTCTGCACGCATGGGTCCTGGGGCCAGCAGGCTGCTTGAACCTCTGCTGCTGGGGCACCTATTCACCCCATCAGCATTGCTGTATGCCACTGGTGCCTTGTCCTGCCATCACACAGCCAGTGGAGCAGAGAAGCTCACCCTGGCACTTAGCAACCCTGCCCAGTCCAGGCCCATTTCCCAGCACCCCTGTGCAAGCCAGGGCCTCGAAGAGGTACTTGAGGGATTAGCATCGGTATAAGTCCTCCTCTAAATGAGAATTTCAGGTTGGGGCCTGAAACTGCAGCAGTTTGGAAAGCACCCAGTGGCTGTGCTGTCAGGGAGTGCTCACAAGCAGTGAAATAAAACCGTTGCCTAATTATAGTTTCACCAAGGGGCACTGTAATGCTATGATATTAACTCCTTGCACATAAACAGCGATGGGCAGGGGCTTGCCAGCAGTACGTGTACCTCCAGGAGATAAACAGGTAACGGTATCATGGTGCCGCCATCCAGACAGTAGACAGCTGCATGGCAATGAAGACAAAATTACAGGCACATTTACTCATTCTGTACCAAATTACATATGACTGGGGCAGGAATTACACCCAAGTGTTATCCAGCCCTCCCTTCACTGGCAGAAAAATCTGTGACTGGGAATTAACAGACCACGGTGGAGCAAGGCAGAACAAAAAAGGGGCTTCCTGCCATTTGTGGAAATTGAAATTAAAACAATCAGGAAAAAAAAAAGCAGCAGCACAGGGAAGGCTGTAATTACTCTATGATTAGCTTTTCATTTAACAAAATCACACACGGGCGCAGTGATAGTAGGAGGGTCTCAGCTGGCAGAGAGGTGCAGATTAAAGTGGGGAAGCTCGCTCAGCTGGTGTTGATGTTTTTATTTGGGGAATGCTTTTTCCCTTTAATTATTTTAGACAACATGATTGAAAAAAAAATAAAGAAAAAGAAAACCAGATTGCTGGAAATGACTGCACTGGGGGGAAGGATGGGGAGGCGCGCTGGTGGGGGTTTCTGTCCACACCGAGCTGTTTCTTGGGGCTGGGTGTTGTGGTTCCCATGGTGTGGTGGGAGATCGGCAGCAGCACACTGCAGTGCTGGGGTCAGCTCTGTGGCATGGGCATGGGCTGGCTGCAATGACCCCCTTCTCCGTGTGTGTGCCTGCTCTGGGAGGACACTCTGTGCAGGAGTGGTTGGTAAGGGCATGGTTGAGCAGGGAGAGGGAGCAGAGCCTTGTCTCAAAACCCTGGCTTGCAAGAACTTTTAGTGCTCTGAGTAAAGCTGTATGTTGGTTACACCCTTCAAATCTTGGAGGAAATAGTTTGTTTAGAACATCCAGCTCTTTGTGTATTAGGTGAAAGAATGCATCAATGTCACCTGTGGTGAAGCATTGCCATGCAGGTAACTGTTAAATGGGTCTCCTTAACACAAGGAAGGGTTACTTACACAGGCAAGGGGAAGGACTGGAAATAGTCTGCCACAATGGTGCAAGGTCATATTTCATTTCTGTAGTGTTTTCTTTCCCCAGGAGGCAGCCAGCAACCAAAGCAAAGCTCCAGTCTCTGAAGAATTCCCTTATTAAAGATTGCCCAGCACTCTTGCTGCTCCAAGATGTCTGTTGGGAGCTACTCAATTCACACAGAAGGTATTTTGATTTGTGTAGATGTGGGGTTTTTTTGGGTTTTTTTGGTTTGTTTTTTAAATTTAGCTTTTTTAAATTGAAAAATATCTTTCACTTCCCTACCATCCCTCTAGGTCAGGATAGATGTTATTTGACATAAAAAGGGGGGTTTGGCATGTTGTATTAAACAGTCTTGATTTTGATGAAAAGCAACTGCAGGGCCAAGGTAATTAACTGGGCTGATTTGATGACTTGTCTCCACAGTTCAGACTCAGCAGCACTGCCTGCTACACAGTTCTGATGGCTGCTGTTGGACAACCCACATAATAAGAGTTTTATCACCTTTCAGAACGTTTTTCTATTAATGTGAATTGCTGCTGAAGGAAGTCTTGTGCTTTACATGCTGCATCTCTGCGGCAGGCTGCCCTTTGCTGCACATTTCTAAGTAGTGTTTGCCTCCAGCAGCTCTTTTCTGCAGAGAAAGAACAGCACAGGTTTGGATAGTATCATCCCTTGCTTGCCGGCGGGGCTTCAGCGCTTACCTGGAGGGAGTTGCCTCCAGGAAGGCAGGGCTCACATTATCGTACAGGTTTTATCGGCACCCATCCTTTCTCCCCTTTGAGTGAGAACAAGTGTATCAGCTGTATCATGGCTTTTGTTGCTTGACTGCTTGCCCTCCAGGCATCACACCTTTCCACAGCTACTTCTAGGCTGTCATCAAATGGTGAGCAGTCACTTCTGAGCCAGGCGGGACTTACACAGGTAAAGCAGAGAGGCTCCGCTGCTCAGTGCCATTTCTACCCAGGGGCAGACCTTCACCAGCTTTGGCCTAACATGAATGCCAATAGCTGAATTTGGATCTGCTGGCCAAGGCTTTGATGTGATGTTTATTGTGCAATAAAGCTTCTCTGATATTAACCAAGTGAAAGTATCATGCTTGGCTGAGTGTAACAGGACATGTTCTCTGCACAAGCTGTGTTAAGCTTTGCGTTAGAGTCTAGCAGCTCCTAATGTCTCTCCTATGAGTTCCTGTCGAATGTTTGAATCATTTTAGGAGAACATTAGGGATTATTTAACTGAAATAGCATTGAGAGATTTGAAGGCTCCAAAGATCAGCTGACTTTTACAGGGAAAAGAGAGTATTTACAGCCAAACCAAGGGTTATGCTGAAGGTTCATTCTTTATTTGAAGAGAGCTTAAGAATGATTTAACAGGGTTAACTTCAGAAAGAAATATCTTGAAGTCCTCTAGGAGACATATTCTTGCAAGACTGCCAGCTAGTTTATAACTGAGATTCCTCATGCTCCATGGGGGTAATTATTGCAGCTGGGTTGGAAAGGTTTTGGTATTAAAACAGCAGTTAATGTGCTACTGAACACAGGCTCAAATCCACAAGGAGATTCTCAAAGCCTGGGCTGATTAGAGCAGAATAAATCTTGGACTGGATTGCTTGTCCTTGCCTTAATATCTCACACTAAGGGGGATACGGTGCTAAATGGGGTAGGCTGGTGTGAGCAGGTCATGCATTTCATCTGAGAAATGAGCTTTCCTTTTTCTGGGAGGTTGACTTGAAGAGTCACTTACAGTAAGGAATTCAGCACCAAGCTGTGTAATATCCAGCAGCAACATATAAAAAAATGGAAAAAGAAGGGGGAAAAACCTTTCTTTTTCCACCAGCCATGAATTCATTAAAGCACATACAATGTCCTCAGAGCCACAGGAGCCAAGTGATTTCTTTCTAGCAAGACTTCTTGGGCAGTTGCTTATCTTCAGCAAAAAAGAGTAAAATCCCCATGGTTTAAGGTCTGTGAGTGCTCCTGTTGTCTGGGTAGGTGCTTCATACAAGGGGCTGCTGCAACGCTCTGCTCCTCCTCTCAGTTGGAGTTCTTGTACTGTGGCTTTCCCAGCCCTTCACCTCTCTTGCTGACAGCAGGGCCTGGCATCCCTGTCATGGGCACAGAGGTATTTTCTCCCTCCTTTTAATTCAGAGGAGCTGCAGGGTGTGAAAAGGAAAGTGGGAAGCTATGGCAGGAGTAAAAGCTGACATCCCTGCTGCGCTCAAGGACCAACTCTGATTCACAAGCTGGCTCCGACCTATCATTCAGGTCACCTTAACACTGCTTCTGCCACTGACCTCAGCAGCCACTGCTGTGAGTGGTGAGGATCCCATGCCTCATGTGCTCCAGCTACCTGGCTCTGCAGTAATTGGATAAATAAAGCACAGTTTCATCAGCCGTGACCTCCTGGGTGGTTCGGCAGTTCTCAACATATTTTGTCTTGCACATGAAAGAAAGAATGATCTCTTGGGGATGTATACAGCCCCATCACTGTGGCAACCAAACACTTCACCAGGATCTTGAACTTCTTTATCCTTGTAGACCTGTCATAAGGACAGAAGTGCTATTATCCCTCGTTTGAGGAGGGGGAATTTAGGGACAGCACAGAGAAGCCAGGAGTTGAGCTGCAGGGTTTGGGGACCCTGGGTGTAGTTGGAAATGCATTTAGTAAATGTGTTTCCACATTAGAGCTGGCACCCAGCTGGCAGAGTTATTGCATTCATGTTGGGATTTGAACTCGGAATGGTCTGCAGACATGCGAGTCACAACAGTGTTTTCTCAAACCTTGCTGCAGCGCTGGGTGCTGGTACATGTGCAGTTCAGTAAAACCTGCTCACAGAAATCAGAAAGGACATACTTAGCACCTGTGGCCTTTTTCCCCCCACTTCAGTCTTGCTCATTGGTTAGCCTTGAGTGCGATTGGTTTATCTGGCATAGAAACCAAAAGACAGTATTTTTACAGGCAGATGTATTTTACTAATCATATTCTGAAGCAAACAGTTAAAAGAATCTATTTCCCTTCTTTCTTTAAGTTTTGAGAGACAATTGGGAAATGATTGTGAGGGAAGACAAAATATCAGTTTGGAGATATATGAATACACAGTTTGTCTGGATGTGATCATTGTCTTTTCAAAGCCCATTTCAAGCTTTTTGCTTGGGAATATTGATGAGTTCTGCCATTTCCAGCTTTCCCTGGGCCAAAAAAAGGCATTAGGCTGTGACTGCAGGGCATGTGCCCTGCCAAGGAGTCCTTTCATTCAGGTCCCTTTGGTTTTTAAAAACATTGTCCCTCAAACAACAAGAAACAGAAGCCAGAGGTAAAGCAATAAATGTTTCTGACAGAGGCAGTGTGGTGATGAGTTGGGAGTTTGGAGGGTGTGTGTCCATGCTCATCCCACTGCGGCCATAGGGAAGCATAAGGGATTTACAGCCTGATATGTCCTTAGAGCTTTTTTGAGAGTCCTCACCACTACTTCCTATCCCTGCCCCCCAAAAAAGGTGTTTTCCATGTTTGAAGGCGTTGGCTATGTTCTTGGAAAAGCCTTGCAGACCCTGGCCACCTGGAGCCAGACCAGCTGGTAGGGCTCTAATGGTGTTAAGAGGCTTCCTGGAGTTCTTGGCTATTGAATAGTTCATTCCCTTGCTCTTACTGTGGGATCACGAAGCAAGTCATAGCAAATGCTTGTGTTTGAATAACCATTCAGTTTCAAAAGCTGGAGCAATTATGGTGACTTGAATTTGTTGGCTAGTGGATGTCAGGGCAATCCTTGTGGAAAGGAAAGGGGTTTTTTCCCTCCTACTTTTTGGACAAGGTGGGAGTGCAATGCCTGTCAGAATAGCTGCCATTTTTATTCTTCTGCTATAAGGTTTGATGAGATCTTGCAGCATTAGGTCAGGTTTGGGATCTTACAACTGAAGTGAGAGTCTGGTCCTTCCCTTGAATCGTAATCAGATCTAGTGTGGAGAATTTGGAAGGAAGGTCTTTTTTATTCCTTGTATAGAAGCTTTTAGATGGCAGCGTCCCAATTTTGACCAGATTCTGCTTGGAGAAATATCTCAGATCCAGCCTGGGCAAAAGTAATCCTGCAGAAATGCCACTGATGGGGTGGGTCTGATGGCTGCCTGGTGGGGTGGGGCTGCGACCACGACCCTGCTCTTTGTGCCACTGGAGGTCCCTCTCTACAGCCCTTCTGTTAAAACTATTCCTCCCTTGATAAGCAATAAAAGTCTCACAGAGAAGGAAACTTGCCCATATCACATCTCAGGGCTTACCATGACTCCAGTGAAACACCTCAGTTAAAGGTGCACTGTGCTGACTTCTGCAAGCACTTTTTTACAGGCTTACGTAGAGGTTTGAGGTTTGTTAGTTTGAGGTTTTTTTTCCTTTTTCTCTCAGAAAGATTTCCCAAGGCCTCAGCTATTCTCTGATGCTGCATGAGAACACTTTTGAGCTCTTAAAATTGTTTGCTGGGCAGGAGAACCATTTCTTACCTGATTCCAATTCTGCCTGGAGCTCTGAGGAGGCATTGCTTGTGCCTTCCGGAACGGCTTCATCCTCTGGAAACATTGCCTGTGAAATTCTCTTTGTCTTTCCCCCCGCATTTTTAATCCTTAGCCTTGTCATCCTGCCTTGCAAGCTGCAAGCGTGATGTTTCCTATCATTTTAAAAAAGGCTGTTCATTGAAAGATATAAAAGCGTAAACAAAAAGTTCATGTTTGTTGGCACAGTTTTTAAATGCAGACATCTGGGTTAGAGATGTGAGAAAATTGTAAAGAATTTGGGAAGGTTCAAAGGCTCCTGTTATTAAAGTTTTAATAATCTCCTTTTCTGCCTAGCCCCAGCCCCCTGCTAGTCTTTGAATCTTGAAGGAAAATGCCGTCTGAACAAGATTATAGTTAATTAGGGTAGGATCTTCTCTTTGAAAGCCTGTAGGAAGCTGTCCTGCCTCTTTATTTTTCAGATTAGAATGAGCCGTGTGTAGGAGGAGATACATGGCAAAAAGCACTTGAGTGCAATGTTTTAATTTAAAGACTCCAGGGGCTCTGTTAAGTTTCTATAACACAGACGATGGTATTTTCACAATCACTTTGTTATGTAATCCCCAGAGAAATAATTCACCTGAGGTGAAATTCGCACCTCATAGAGGGGCTGGGGAGGGCTGGCAATGAACACATGCACCTATACACACACGAGCCTATACACACACATGCCTACAGACACACGAGCCTGTAGACACAGTAGCCTATAGACACATGCACACAAAGCCTGTTGTGCAGCTTCTCTAGGAAGGCTGGGGCAAGCAGATGGGACCAGATGGGACAAGTCCTGATCCCTGCTACCCTCCTGGTGCTGGGTGGCAGGGAGGAGAGAAACAGGCAAAGCCTTTGCTTTGGCGGCCATGCATGGCTAGCCCAAGACTGGCTTCCTTGGGGTGTAGGACACAGTTTGCAGGGCACAGCAGTGAAAAGGGTTTGGTGCTTCCAACCACTGGCTCAGCAGTGCTGTGATGCTGTGCTCTTCTTATGGCATCTGTCACTACATCTTACTCCTGAAGTTTTACATGTGTCCTGTCTGGTGTCTCCCCAGCAGTGTCAGGGGAGACCCCATGGCTCCTGCTTGGAGCTGATGTGCTTTCACAGCGACTGTGCAGGCAGCTTCAAATAGGGCAGATCTGCACCTGTATCATGCATTCCCTGCACCACCAGCTCTTACTATTTCGCTGGTTCTTGCGGTGCCTTCTCCAAAAAATTTAAACTTCTTCTTCAATGGCACACAAAGATGCTGCTGCAGCCCTGGCTGGCATGCAGGAGCATGGCTCCTTGGTCTGCAACAAGCTGCTAAGTCCTAGAGGCTGGACCCTGCACTGTGTCGCTTAGCCTGCAAGAACTACATGCAGGAGTGTACAGACCGCCTGATGTCTGTGCTGCATCTGTAAGGACTCTGCAGGTCAGCATTCCCAGTCAACCCAAACCAAGCCTGGATGCTGTAAGAGCTTCTTCATGACCTCAGCCTTAGACATTGCCAAGTGGCAGGAGGGCTGGGGCTGACAATTTGCTTTATGAAAGGAAATGTATCTTTTTTTCTCAGTTTGCTATAAAAATACAGCCAGTTGTATTTCTGGTCTATTTTGTTTTTAGTGCTTGCAAAATGTCCTGAGGGAGCTATTTTGGTGGGTTTTTTTTTTTTTTTTGGTTTTTGTTTCTTTTTTAGAAAAATAGGGTGTTAAGAACAGTAATTTCCCTAACATAACAATTCTATATTTATTTCACTTTCTTTTCTTTACACTCCCTGGCTTATAATAGCAGTGCTTTTCCTCATCTCCTCTCGTCTCTCTAGTTTGCTAACAACCCAATTAGTGAGTGCCCAGAGCATGAAGCATTCCTGGCTTTGCTGCTGTTCCAGCCAGTCATTAACTAGGTGGAGAAGGTTTAACAAACACTGGAAAAAAACCTCTGAATTTGTTTTTTAGAAGTTAGTTGAGTTTTACGGCATAGAAATAGAAAAGGTAGTAAAAAAGGGGAAGGGGGGAGTAAACACATTGCCAAAATACTAAGTCAATTAGCTTAGTTGAAGGGCCTGGATTTTCTGTTGTAGCCCGGAGTCTGGAATTGCTCTCACTAGTAAAACACTTCCAGAAGTTCCAAAGAGCAGCTATAGTACTTGGTTTGGTTTTTTGTTTGTTTTGGGTTTTTTTAGATCTTTCCCAAGGGATTTTGGTATTTGGGCCTAAAACTCTGATCTTAGTAAAGGTATTCTTTTGTCTTCCTTGATATCACAATATCTTGGATGCTTTATGCTCCATTATTGGGGATTTGCTCCATGCACTTTTTGCTACAAAATGCTTTACTGATTCTGAAAACAAAGTTATTCAGCTTCAGCCTTAATAGGGCTGAACATCAAAGGCTCAGGAGTCACACAACCAGCGTCCCTGCTCAGTCTTCTGAGCCTTTATTTGGGTGCCCAAATACAGTTCTTTGATGTGAGGCCACTAGCAGCACTCAAACTCTGAAGCACAGACACACCATTTAGCAGAAAAAGGTGCTGGATGAGCGGTAATGGAGTGATACGAGGGAGCAGTCCGTGGCTCTGAACATCAGTAGGCAATTCTGTCCCTGGAGCGTGCAGCATCACTGAGAGCAGCTTGGCTAACCTGTGCAGCACCCTGCTCACTGGACATGGACAAGGGAGGCTCTTTTTAGGAACATATTTTGTGGAAACACCAATCAAGCAAGTCATGATTCCATTGGACTGGCCCTTTACAAGCTCAGCAGCGGAAGTGGACCATCATTTAGTTTTCACCTCTTTATCACACAGGAACACTTTTGTTGAGAGAGGTCTGAGGGAAAACTTCTTAAGAAATTCAGGATCAGCGCCTGTCGTTACTTAACACACATTACTGCAAAGAGTTCGGATTTGCTAAATTCACACTTCTTAAATGAGAGGTTGGATCATTCTCCCTAAGCATAAACCCGCCCATCCCTGAGGTATATTCCCACTGAGCCTCCCAAAGCAGCAAAGCCCTCAAGTACCCTGCCTTCAGCTACCCGACCTCTGAATGAGCAGATGGCATGGAGCCTAGAAGTAGAAAGACCTGTTTGCACTGATTATCCTAGGTGTCATTAGCAGGGTTCTTTACAAACAACTCTCTCTTTGAAGGGCAGACATCTCCTTGCCTGTGGAGACTGCAAACACTGGCTGCCAGATTTATCCTTCCTTTGCAATGACCTCTCCAGTTCATGGCACCTTTTTGAGCTGTCTGCTCTCAGAAAAGAAAGCTGAATTTTCTGCTGGTGTGTTGACCTGTCCCATTGTCCTTTGTGCAGTAATTCATTTGTTTGTCTCTGTGTTTATCTATCTATCTATCTATCTATCTATCTATCTATCTATCTATCTATCTATCTATCTATTTTATTTTACTTGGTTCTCACCACCCCACACATCCCCCTCCCTTTCTCTTTTTGGTGAGATGGTCTAAAATAAAACTAAAAAGAATCCATTGTCAGAAGGATTCTGCAACCCAAAGGTGCTAAGCACCTTCTAAGTGAATGCCTGGAGACAGGTGAAGTAGCTATTGGGAGAGTCTTTAGCTGAAAGTCCTATTTGGAAATTCTGATACGAAGAAGCTGAAGAAATGTGGTGAAAAGTGCAAATGTGAGGCAGTCCCGTTTTGAAATGTGCTGGTACACAGAGTTGCTGTTCAGAGAAGTAGAGGTGGGTGTGATGTTGTTCTGCCTTCAGCTTTGCCCTTGGCATAGAATTATCCCGTGGGAAGGATGTAGCATACCATTAAGTTCCTCTTTGTAAAGGTAATGAGAAACAGTGTCTCTTAAAGTCTTGCTGAAGAGGCTATAGACTATCGGGACACTTTTTTTTCTCCTCTCTTATTATCTCTTGGCTTACTGATAAATGAAACTCCTACAGAAGAAAGCCTAATATTAGCACACAGTAGGGGAAGAGGTAACAGGTAAAGAGTGTCAAGTAAACATATGCACATCATCCTTGCTAACTTAGAGCAGAATTTAGAGCTATTTCCAGATGCTGAAAAACTCATCCCTATTTTTCCTTTTCTGTGTAAACTTGGTAAGGTGAGTTTACAAGTGTATCTTCTTTTCCCATTGTGGGTTGTACCTTGGCCAGTGGGTCAGAGGCTGTGTGTCAGTGCTCTGTGTGTCCTTTTATTCCTATGACGTACAGCAACACTGGTGTCAAGATTTTGTAGTAGCAATCACTTGAGTCACATCTACTCAAGTTTTTACATTAGTGCAAATGTGCTGTGTGTGTATCTGGGGCTAATATGACTGCAGTTATAAAAACGTGCTCTGCACTACTAAAAGTTTTTCCCTGCAGCTTGGAAGTGTAAATAGGCTTTGTTGGGTTAAGCACATTAGTGTAACACTTTATGTAACTAAAATGGAACAAAGCCTTAGGCATAACTACAAAATAGGTACACCATCTTCATACTTATCAATGTTATTCTATTAAATCAAGGAATCTGCTGTTGTGCTGTATCACACAGAGATAAGATAGGATTTGGTTTTTTTTCTTTGTAATATTTGGAGCTGAAGTAGAGAAAAAATGTACACAGTAAAGAATTTCTGAAAGAGTAATCTTTTCCTTTTAAGGGGGGTGATGGTGGTGAATACAAGTTAGTTTTCAATGCTACTTGGTATGCAAAAGTAATGAAATATGGGCTAAAGAACATATTCGATATTTTGACATTTCTTAGCAGTTATTTCTTTAATACTATTATCCTACCTGCTTCAGTTTCAGATAGGGAACTCAGTCCAGTGACATGCTAACTTGTGTGTGAGAAGTGTAGCAAAACTGAGAAAATCAACTGCATGAAAGGCAGATCAAAAAGACAGAAAATGTTCTTATAGTGGTCATTAAAAATTGCTAGATGATGAAACTTCGCAGGAGAAATGCATATGACGGAGTTCCATAATTAATAATACGGACTTTTCAACGTTATTCTTCTGAGGAAAAGAAAAAGGGGGTGCTGAAGTGTTCAAGACCTAGCCTACATTTCGAAGGCAGACTGTGTTAGAGAAAGGAAATAATTAACCATGAAAGGCACCAAGTGGTTTAATAATTGTTATTCCAAGAAGGAAAGTATCATTACAGATGGGACCGGAAGGGAAAGTCGGATAAACATAACTGGGGTATACGCTGTGTAATGAGCTGATTGGGCTACACAGGGGAAAGACCCATTCATTAATGGATTTGCTAAATAAAAGAGAGGTAATGTCAGCAAAAGACTGAAGTAAACCATCAGTAAAAAGTCATCTGGGAGGAAATGTTCCCCTTACGGCATTTTTTGAATGTATACTCGTTGCTCATCTCAGCCAGCTGCCCTCAGCTGAGAAGCTGGTGCAGATGGGCTTGTCCTGCCCTGGCCCCACACTCACTCCAGCTTGGGTCCCCGCTGCCTGGAGTGGAGATCTCAGTCCATGGCACCTCCAAAGTAGGCTGAATCTCTGCGCCTGGAGAGTGCCTCTTTACAGCTTAGATTTACAGCTGCTGTAACAGGCAGTCAGGAAAAAGGTAATAGAATTCCCTGAATGTATAATGTACCTCTGAGAAAGCAATTGCGGGGGAGCAGGGGAGGGAAGGAAAAAAAGAGGGATATGATCACTTCACAAAACATTACAAAAAGTGCTGTTCCTAAACATGAGTAGAGGATGAAAGAACAGGTGGGCTTTCACATTTTCTGCTTGTTCTGTTTGTAAATTAAATGGAAGAATGAGGACGAGAGAAAAAGCTGACTAGACTGAATTTGCAGACCAGACCATCTGAGAGCCCTCCTTACTTCCCTCACATTTTGCTTCTTAGCACTAGACCAATGCCACTCAAACTGAAGGGCAACCAACATAAAATGAATACAGGGAAAACTTCAGTACAGAACTGATAGCCTCAAGTAGCTCAGTGCTCTAAGCAATTGCGGAGGTGCTGAGCTAGCAGCGTACAAGGGATGATTACGTTTTCCAGACTATCCAGGGTGGAAATGTTTGGATCTGGACAGTCAGGGTGAAAGTGAATGAGGAATATGAGCAGCTGTGTACAGGAGGTGAAGGGAGCAACTTGCTATCGCCCAGCAGTGGGGTCTCCTACTGTTTTCCCCTGGTTGCTCTACCCAGGAACCCTGCATTCAGCTTGGGCCACCTGCTCCAGATTCTGCTGGTATTGGATTTAGCACTGCCTGGGCTTTTTGTTTCACCAGCAAGGAAATTCATTTTTTCCTCTGAGAAATGAGAATGCTAAATATGAACAGGAAGAACTAACAACTGTAAGTGGAGAGCTGCTTTATTTATACCCCCTTCCTCCAAGCCTCTGTCTGTTTCTTCAAACCAGATTTTATAACTAATAGGACTGGGGGAATCTCAGAGTCTTTGGATGCAATGTGAAGCTGCTACCTTGAAAAGGGCATTAGCTCTTAAATTCTCTCAGTCCCTGTTTATCTACATTTCTGGTATTGGACATCAGCTTTAAATTAATTTTAAGACTCAGCTGAAACTGTCATATCTGGCTAGACCTGGATGCAGGCAAGTGCTACTCTAAGGAAGGAAATGATTTAGTTCAAAAGGGAAACAAATTTAGGCATAATAAATTTATCAAATAAAGTTAGATAAATTTCTAACCAAATTTAGAAATTTAATTTTACTACCTGGAAACTGGCTGGGAAAGAACAGATTTCTTTGTAATATTCCTGGTAATTAACCAGCCTTTTTAGGGAGGTTCTGCTTCTGAATCTGGCAAACAGGGTAGTGCAAAGTTGCATGAAAATTTAGGAAAGACCATGAAGCAGATGGAACTTTTCCGAACCTCTGCAACATTTTCTATTCTATTGAATTTTCAGTTCCATTTTTCTAAATGTCTTATTTTATCTGAAGAATCTCTCATCGTAGTGCTAGGCTTTCCAATAGGTCCTGAAACTGTGTGACAGATGGGCTAAATGCCAGGTCTTTAAAAAGACTCCAGGATCCCGGCTTTGTGTAACTGAATGATGCATAAAGTCCTTCATTGTCTTCAGCAAGTGTAGCTGAGCAATTGCCCTTCATCCTGTGTCTCACCTCATGTCAGCTCAGGCAGTCCAAAAGAGCCTGTGCTCACCAGCTGAGACAGGTCAGGGTTAAGGATTTACCAAAAAAGCCAAGGCTCTTAGTGATAGAGTCGCATGTCAGAGGAGTTTCTTTAGCATCATTTGTGGCTTGTTTTCAGAAAGTGGTTCCAGGCTCTCCTGTTTCAGCAGGCTTCTCTTTCCCCCTCCTTTGGCTCCCTCCACTTTCCCCGTTCCACTATTTGCTGCTCCTTTTTGTTGTTGTTAGTAAGGAACTAGTTTCTTGGTTTCATGTTTAAGATCGGTTTAATGGTATGTTGATCAGCTGCATATTGGTAAAATTCTACCGGAGGATTCAGCTGTACAAATGAGCATGCACTTTGTTGACTTCAGCAGTGTTGATTTCAACAGCTGAGGACCTCCCTCTCATTCCATTGAACAAATTCTAACACATGCAAATTAAAAAAAAAAATAAAAAAATCCCTTGCTGGCAAAGTGAATCTGTTTTAGCAGCATTGGAAAAATGCAGTTATTGTGGACTTGGTCTCATAGTAACAACAACAATAAGGCTGTGGTAAGAGCTTTGGATTCACTGGCGATGTTGAAAGCACAAGAACATCCAACATTTGAAGAAGTGCTCTACCTTCATCAGCACTGAGGTCCAGCATCATCGCTGGTGAGGACTCATGGCCCTTGGTAAAGATGGTGGCAGAGCTACAGGATGCAGATATGTATGGCTAGCTGGGTCTGGCCAGAGAGCAGATGGAGATAGCGCCAAACAATGGGACTAACAGCGGTGGCTTCTCCTCGCAGAGGCTCTCACAATGCAGCCCTGCCACCCCAGTGCCGCATATTGTTCTCCTTTGGTTGAGGCCTCTATTCAATTAGTGAACAAGAATCCTTTCCGCTGCTCCATTGCTGGCTCAACGCTATCACACTGGTCCTCGGGTAACCACAGTTGTTTGACACAACACAGCTCTGGTTGCGAGCTGTGCTGCACATTTATGCAGGCTTGCTTGGAAAACGCCTGCAGACATCTGGTCTGAATCTCCATCCCATTCACGTCCACATCCCCTGTCACTTCCCGAGGGACTATAAATAACTCCTGGGGTTGATATTGCATGCAAGGCTGGACCTTGGGGACTGGCTTGTCCCTTCCCTCATGTGACTGGTGGGGAGGGCAGCAAGCATGCTCCTCCAGTGAAGAGTGGGCAATGAAGGGCAGCCAGGCGAGCACATTGTTCCTTCCTGCAGAGCTTTGCTAGGTGTCTCTTCTTCCTTTCCACCCTGACAGCAGGAGGAACCAGCCTGTTGATTTCTTGGGCAGACACGTAGTATCAGGGACTGCAATTGCTGCTTCAGGTCCAGTTCACCCAGCAGGATCCTGATTGATGTCTGTGGAAGCTAATGCTTCTACATACAGATTTTAGAATGGGAGAGGTTCTGTGGGACTTAGATGGACAGGACAGATACAAAGCTTGGCTTTCTCAAACCAATCCATCACACTTTAAATTGCTTCTCAGCCAGTGACACATTGACACATTTGTTAAAGGAAACCTTGAAGAGGGTGTGTTCGATCTTCTCCTCCTACTCTTTGTGGTTTTGTGGAAGACTGAAGGAAAGTTAGGTCATAGAAACACGTTGTTTAACATTTGTATTAGGATGCGTGGCTTCTGTTGCGATGTTGTCAGCCCTGTGGCTGAAGGATCTCACATTTCCTGCATGTGAAACTACATTTGAGCATTGCAAAATCTGGCTTTTTGCCTCTTCCCTTTTCCTCTTGCCCTGTCTCCCATGGGTCACAGCAAAAGCTGATGAGAAAAAGATGGCACAAACTGTTAGTCCTCTAACAAAGGAGAAAAAGGCCACTGGAACCAAGTCCAGGCAATGTTCTGGTGCCAGCAAAGACTGTGCCAGTGAGGAGAAACATCCTGGATTCTGGGAGGAGGGAGGACATGAGCTGGCAGGAAGGCAGAGGAGAGACTGTAGCTGTACAATTTTGTGTGTGTATGATTTTTGTAGCTGTATGATTTTGTGCTTCCCTTCCAGGAGCAAGGAGTTGACATACCTGACAACAGGACTGAACAAGGAAGACTACTGAAAATCATCAGATTTGTTGTCCCTTCTCATTTCCAAAAGTGATTCTAGCCCTTCTGAGACTTCCTCTTCAAAATCATTGCTCTCCTCTATCATATATATTACTCACGACGTCTCCTGTGGATGTTGCTTTTCTCATGTTAGGACACTTTTGTCTCTTCACTTGTTTCTGTTTGTCAAAGAATGCTTTCTTCTTCCACAGTTAACATTGTGAAGTGCAGCTCCAAAATCCACTGGTCTTGAGGGAGACCACCCAGGCCGGCAAGGTTTTTGGTCAGGCTCACAGCATGTGAGAAGTCATCCTCACAGGTCTCTGGAGACTGCAGCCACAGGGATTCCCTCAGCCCCCCATTCCTCACCACTTCTCTGTGGCTTGGGAACAGGGAAACATTTGGTAAACTTAGAGGAAATATTCAGAAAGTTCTGCACAGAGACATGGAGGCTCAGTGCTTTACAGTGAATAAAGCGCAATTCATCAGAGCTCCAGTTCTGGCTGAGGAGAAACTGTGCCGTTGTGAAGAGTGTGGTCAGGTCAGGTCAGATTACTGTCATTCACAAGGGGCGTGGGGATGCTATATCCTCAGTGTCTGGCATGTGAATAAATGGTGTCACCAGTTTAATCTTCATAATAAGTACACCTTTGTTCTCGAAAAAGATCAGTGGCTGGCTGCTGGCATGGCAACAGCCCATGACACTGCCATATAGGAGACTTGGGTTTGGGTAGGTGAAGGGGAATGTTGCTTCTAGGAAATTAAAAACTATAACTACAGCCTACTTAGCAAAAGCGTGACTACGCCCTTAAAACTGCGCCACAGTGCATCACAGAGGAAGAGCTCTTCTTTAAATGTCAAATAGCAACTTTTTTCCCTGATGGCTTTTATAGGTGAATGGAAAAAATCTGGCAGTTAGAAGATACTTTTTTGTTGTTGTTGTTGAATCCTTTTTTTTGTTGTTGTTGTTGAAAACATTTTGTTTTAATGGGAATATACTGTGTGCAGTAATACTCCTGAAAAAGCAGAAAGTGTTTCAACTCCAAGATGGATTTATAAACATAATCTCACCCTACAGAAGAAGTCTGAAGAGAGAGAACACATCCAAGTTATGGAATCTGCTCTGCTGGATGAATGCATAAGCTTGTTATGATTTTCTTAATCTACTCATGGCAAGTGTTGTCTTTTAGTTTAAATATTTGTCCCCTATTTCTTATTTATGCCAGTCATCTACTTTCTCAGCTTCTGTGTTGCTAGATAATACAAGTGCTTCCCATCTTCTCCTATAAGATGCTCTCCAGTTTTCCCCACTTCCTAGTATCCTTCCTCTTCAGCATGCATTAATCCAGCACAAATTCTGGACACACTGTGGCAGGTCCACCCTAGAAGACTAAACAGAGAAAGAGATTAGGCCACAGACACCAGCACACGATTTACTGTCTGCATGGTTTTTGCCTGTATTAATTAGCAGTCTCCCAAGAAATGCTTGGGCTTTGGAGCTAGCAAAGGCCAGGGACCATTCCTAAAAGGCAATGTGAGCTTGGCTTATTTGAGAAGGTGGGAGGGTTTAGAGGTTTAGACATGCTCTGTTCCATGCTGCTTGGCCTCAAAGCCAGAGAGCAATCTCTAGCATGTTTTCATTTAGCAGCACACACATAGCCATGGTGGCCAAAACTGGGCATGGTCTTCTTGACGAGGTCTTGCCAGTACCAGGCATTTATTGATTTCAGTAGTATCTTTCCTGTAGTGGAAATACTTTACTTCATTCTAAGTGACAGTTACCTTTTCCAGTGATCAGGCCATGTTGCTGGTTTGTCGTCATGTACATGGCTAGCACAAGCTCTTGCTCTTGACTTCTTAAGTGCACACACTTTTATCTTATATAGTAAGGTTTCTCTTCTTGTCTATTGCTTCTGAAGACTATTTGGCTCTTCTTAGGTAAAATCCTGCTGCTTGTCAGTACGAACAAGGCTTCCCAACCTCAGCCATCAGAAAGTTTCATTAGAAAATCCTTTGTGCCAAAATTGTTCAGGAAATGAATAGGGTTGATAGTGACTCTTACAAAACTCTGCTAGCGATTTTCTTTCTTTCAGCTCAACCCATTGTCACCTCCCCTTCAGCCAATTCCTTAACTACTTTGCAATTCTTATCTTAATCCCCACTTTCCCTACTTGATCTAATAGTTTCCATCTGGCAGGGTATCAAATGCTTTTTTCTAGTCCAGATAAATGACATCTTCCCATACTTCCTTTGTCTGTAAAATCAGATAAGAGTATTCTACTAGACAGGCAGAAGCTGCCTCTGTTAGGGTTATGTTGCATTTTGTTCCAGTTTTAGTTTGTTTCTATGTTTTTAGTTGTTCCTTCCCTCAAAATACTTCTAAACCAGGGATTTACTCCATGGAGCCTGGAAGACATTTATAGTACACATAACCATTTTTTTTTTGTAGCCTGCAAGAAGACAGCTTTCAAGACAAGCCAGTTTGTCTTGAATTAGAAGCAATGAAAATCTGCTGCCCAAGTCCACGCCCAGTAGTGCTAAGCCCATGATGTTGTTTTCCATACACCTGAAACATAGCACATTGATTCTACTGAGCCTGCAAGCTCATTGCAGAATGAATTCTGGTATGTACTTCCAGCTTGACAGTTCTTCCCACGATCGCCCTGTGTGTGCATATCAAGAACTAGTGATGCGAGGCCCAGAATACCACATCCTGTGTGTTGATCACTTCTGTACCTAATCATACTTTCTAAGTCAAGTAGTGCAAATTAGTCCGTTATACTTGTATTTTCCCTTGGACTGTTCATGGAACAGACTTCATCTAATTCAAGGAGTAGGAGGTGTGAAGGCACACATAGGGGCCAGCAAACTACCAAAACAACCTGACGCTGGTGAGTTTATAAAGCATGTGTTGCCTTTTCTGCTGACGCATGTTTCAGTTGATCAGTATAAATAAAGGTGAATTGGCTTATAAGTTGCTTCCTTGGATCAAGTTCAGTATAATGGTAAAGCACAGTGAGTATATGGGTTTGGTGCTGGCTAGGATGCATCTGCCATCCCAGCTTCAGGTAAGATAGATGTATGTGTTTGCTTTTGGCACACAAGATGTAAAAATTATTGTGGTTCTAAACACATGATCTAACAAATGTCACTGTAAATTAAAGCAACCACAGTGGAAAAGATACAAACCTATTCCACGATTATTGCATGCCTCTAGCAGCAATCTCCACAGCAAAGAGAAGATTCCCTGTGGCTAGATGAAGTTTACACTCAGGAGATAAGATCAATAATTAAAACTTTATAAGTACACTCATTAATTTTCAGCTTATGAGCTGAGGTGATATATGTTTCCAGTAACAGCTAAACTAATATTAATTCAGTTACCTCTCTGTTTTCTGTCCTCTGAAGAGATCCAGGCACAAAAAGCATGCTAAGCCAGCCTTGTTCTTACTATTTATTTTTCTTTTGCCTATTTTGCTTCTTTCTATTCTTAATTATGGAAGTAGGACTTCTTCCAGCTGAGGGGCTGTGCAACTCCAGGAAAGAATGGAGATGTTTGCAGATCCCCTCTGCTCAGTCTGCAAAAGGCAACAAAGGAAAACAAATTGTAGGTGCTATACAGCGATGTCCGCATGTGAGATTTCTAAAAAGGTTCACTCCTTCTCTGAAACCTTCTAGGGGTTCTCAGGCTGAACAGGGACTGTGAACCCGAGCTAGAGAGTAAGGCTTTGTTCACAGGGCTCTCAGCTCCTTTCTGTGTGCTTATTTATTTATACAATCTCCCTTATCTTTTCTTGTGTGCTTTGTCATTTCCTTGAGCTCACATCTCTGCTTCTTGACCTATTCAACTTCTTTCTTTCATGACGTCAGTGTGTTTTTACATTCTCCTTCATTCAGTCCCAAAGTAAAGACCAAGTTTTTTCCTGTACTCCTTCTGGGTGATTTCTCTGTGTGTATCTTGTTTTGGTTTCAAGAAGAAGGATGTTGGAGTGAGTCCAGAGAAGGGCCATGAAGATGGTCAGAGAAGGCTGAAACACCTCTCCTAAGAAGACAGGCTGAGAGAGCTGGGGTTGTTCAGTCTGGAGAAGAGAAGGCTCTGAGGATACCTTACAGCAGCTTTCCACTACCTAAAGGGGCTTACAAGGAAGCTGGAAAGGAGCTTCTTACAAGGGCCTGTAGTGGTAGGATAAGGGGGAATGGCTTTATTGAAAAAGGGTTGATTCAGATTAGATACTAGGAAGAAGATCTCCACTGTAAGGGTGGTGAGGCACAGGAACAGGTTGCCCAGAGACGTTGTGGCTGCCTATCCCTGGCAGTGTCCCAGGCCAGGTTGGATGGGACTCTGAGCAACCTGGTCTAGTGTGAGGTGTGGTCTAGTGTGAGGTGTGGTCTAGTGTGAGGTGTTCCTGCTCATGGCAGAGGAGTTGGAACTAGATGATATTTAAGGTCCCTTCCAATCCAAACCATTCCTGGATTCTATGATTCTATAGAAGGTTTTGATAGTTCATGCTGCTGCACTGAGAAGCAGTGCTGGGAATGTCTCATCAAAGGATCTGTGCCCCAAAGGAGCCTCCTGTTTTGGCTAGCCCTATTTCACCCATCTCCAGTTACTGCAAGTGTTACGTGGATACCTGCTGTGTGGATTTATGTGGTGTTGTACACATGTGAGCACATTTGTTGTACATACTCAAGTCTCAGATGTGAGGCACGAGATTCTCTGAGCCAGCCCCTCACCTTGCAGCGCCTGCATCTCATGTCTGTGGAGCACCAGTACCCTGCTTCAGGCTGGGGCAGTGAGCCAGGAGGGATGCTGTTGGTCCCATGCTGAATATGAGGTGTCTGAAACTGCTGCAGCCCGTGTCTATTGACACCAGAGGTGCACATGTACCTTTTACATAACTCTGACAAACTGGTTACCCACTTCCACGTACCCAGTCTGTTGGATGGAAGCTGATGGTCTCGAGTGAGGCTTTGTCCATGAGGCCTTCAGGGGAGCCAGGATAACTGCAAGGCATTTATGTAACTGTTTAATTTTTATTGAAATCTGAAAGACATACCCACATCTTGATTCTCATTACTTAAATCCACCTTGAGAGACTGCAGGATTTTGGCTTCTCACCTCACACCATGTGCTTCATAGCGTGCGGCAAATTCTTGACTGTCCTTCCAGATGACATGCAATTTCCATCCCCCAAATAAAGTACAGCAGAATTAATATTTTAGCACTTAATTTTTCTTTTAGACATTTAGAGCTGCCATATAAACTGCTGGCTTTGATCAATTGGAAAAAAAATGCTGATAAACTAAATTGAAGGAGAAGTCTTGACTTAAATTTAAAAACAACTTCCTTCTCATTAGGCTTTCCACGGGAACCATGTATCATATTTATTTAAGCGTCGAAGAAAATATTTAGCCTACCCACAAAGGTTAAATTATCAACTGATAATATTTGTAGCTGAAGTATGTTTAAATGTACTCATTAAACATAGTTTGTGTTAGGTAATTTTTCAAAAGCTCTGCTTCTACGTGTAAACCATTAGGAAGTGGAAAGGAAAAAGTCAAAAGGAACCAAAGCATTCCTTGTGAACAAATACAGTTGTGCATTGTATAGACTGCAGCTAGCAAGAGTCAAAAAGTCAGAATAACAAGACCCAGAAGAAGGCTATAATGATACAATTTATTCTTCAGCAGCAACCAAGAGAACTAACCCCAGCATTTTGCTCTAAAAAAAAAGGACTACATATTTTAGTTCGCCTTGTAATTTATGTCTATAATAATTGAAGAGGGAAGGTTGAATGTAACTTATAAAAGACTCAAAGCCTGTGGAAACAAACTTTTCTTGGTGAACTTATTTTACTTTCCAGCTCTGGCATAAAGTATTTTTTCATCTGATTGGTCTTACCAGTGCACAGAATGACTCCATACTAGGTCTGGCTAAAAGGAAAAAGTTACTTTTGTTTAATAAATATAAAAAGGACAGACTTTTAAAAACAGACTGATTGGAGTTTGTTTTCTATAATCTTTTTTCTCTGATTTCAAGTTCCACTTTTAGCAGAAGCCAAAAATGTCAATCACTTATCTGAAAGCATTAGACAATAAAAGATGTCTTTTTGCTTAAACAAACCTTTTCCTTTGAAGACTCCTAGCCTGGTCTTTGTGATGATGTGAATGACATCTTTGGGCAAACAAATGAGAGAGTGAAAAGACGCCTTTATTTTATGTAGACTGCAAACTTTAGAATTGAGCTCATGAGAGAGAGCAAATGCCATCTGGGGGATCTGATATAAAGATTAGATTCTGCTGCTTTTATTTACAAATGGTCTTGTTCTTTGGGTAATCTCACTCATTCCTCTGGTATTGCGCCTGATGGTGGACAGTACCTTGAAATGGGACCAGACAAGGGTTAAGCTGCTGATCCAGTAGTGTGTAGCAGGATTTGGTGACAGAACTTTTTAGTAAGAATTAAGGGATCAGTGCTGCATAAAGGAAACAAGCCCTTCATCTGCTGTTTGCACTTCATTTCAGGAGTTACTGTGGAGTTGCCTATTTCTCTCTATGTTGAGGTAGGCATGAGAGAGGCACATCCGAACAGGCTTTCTCTTTCAGAAGTACTTGAGACTTGATGCCACAGATTTTTTTTCTTCTTCCTTCTTTTCTTGGGTGTGCAAACAGCTGTATTTATTGTGTCACCAAACCCCAAACACCCTTGATCACATTACAGCGCACTTCTGGTCTTGTGGTGAGGATATGCATGTGCAACAGGTCATGTGTGTGAGGTTTTTCTTACTGCCAAGCACTCTACATCTAGCCACATGATGAGGCATGAAAGAAAATTCCTCTCTCTCACTCATGTCAAGCGTTGGAAGATACTTCCTTTTTTGTTGTTGCTGTTTTATGAATGCATGTCTGTTACAGGCTCGGGGTTTTTTGTAAGAAAGAATGATATGGAGTGGGCTGCAGCCACATGGGTACCACTGGGGCAAGGCTCTGCCAATAGTATCTAAAACTAATTAATTCACCTGTCCTGACAAAATTGCAACTCTCTCCAGGGTGGGATGGGACATACAGGCAGTGTGAAGTGATCATTGCTGGACCTCTGATAAGCCCTCTGTTTTGTTCACTGCAGGAAGGAGAAGGTAGTCATGGATCACCTTTGTCCACAGCTCTGGCAAGATATCATCATCTAGCAAAGCAATGACCTCTCTTTTATTGCATGGCTATAGAGGTGCATGTGAACTTTATTTTAAGAGCAAAAGCATTTCTTCAACTCCTAGGTTTTGTTTGCTTTTGAAAGTCATTACCTGTCAGCCTTGGTGACCCTTCTTCAACACTGCAGCAGTGTTGCGACGTTACTCAGAAAACCATTTGGAAAAGGTGGAGGGACAAGTACTGCCTGTGCCCGTGCTCTGACACAGCTGCTCCTCATGGTTTTCACCACCCCTTGTAGGCCCTGTGCAGAGAAAAACGGTTAATGGGGAGGTTTCATAACATTTTACAGCACAACTATCATGGTAAACTGGCTGTCCCATGAATCGCTTCCTCACCTGCCTTTAATGACCTTCAGACCCACGCTGAGTCACAGGTCATAAATGCTCAAGTACCCTGGAAGCTTTGGGCATGTGGAGGGCCCTCGACATACCCAAGGCAGAATAACAGGGATTTCTGGCCTTATGGTGACAATATGCATGTGCAATAGAAAACAGGGAAATTTATGTGTATGTATACACAATATGCATACATACACATAAATAAATAACATTTTAGGTACCAAGTGTAGGTTGCAGGTTTGGAAAACTGTGGTTAAAACCGAGTTGCTTGATGTGAAAGGGGCCGTGCCTTTCTAATCTGATTGCTGTGTTGCCTGAGGAAATGTGTTCAGCTCAATAGTTGAATGACTGGTATTTGGCTCTGCACAAAATTTTTTCTTTTCATCAGAAGATTAGAAGAGTTGTTTTTGTTTTTTTTAACCATAATCTGTACATTTTTCAGTGCAGCCAAGTTATTAGGTTTTCAAGGGTTCAGATTTTTTGTCAGAAATTCAAACATCTCAGTAGAAAGCAGAAACATGGCAAAAAAAGTCCAGTTTTGTTGAATACAAATTTTCACTGGTAAAAAGGCTAGATAAAAATCTCCACACAACCTTAAACTGTGTATAGACAATGATATGGTGTAAGACATTTAAACGTTAATTCACTGATACCATTCTACTGATTGCTGTTTCATGGATGCCTAGCACAGAGAAAGAAAAGTATTTTGGATTATTTTCTGCCCAAGCTCTTAAGACAGACCCAGTGAGACACCTGAACACATGCTTAATATCTTGGCATGGAAGCTTTGCCATTGACTTCAGTGGTATAACTCATATGCTAACGCTTAAGTGTGTGCTGGAAAACAGAGATCAGGGTGATTGAGTTCAGAACTGCAGCCACAAAATGACCTCTGTATTTGCAGTCAAAACTTAAGTGGAGCACAGAGGCTAAAACAATGCTACTAGAAAGAGGGTGTTTGACTGCTTGGGTGTTGCTTTTTTCTGTTTTTGTTTTTTTTTTTTTTTTGCTTTTGAGGTGACACTGCTGCCATCACTGGCAAGACAAAGGCGATCTCCTAAATCTACAAATTCCATCATGCGTTTCAGAGAGAGCGAAGTGTTAAACCAGAAACTGCAGTGAAGATCCCCCCCTTCTTTTACCCTACTTTCTCCTCTGTTCCTTTTGACATCTGAAAGGAGCAACCACAACTGCATACCATTTATAGATTTGCCTGATCAAAACCAGTTTTCCCTATAGGTCACATCATGTAGAAGACACAAGGTTTTTGTCAAGAGACCCGCTACTGGCAGAAACTGTTTGCTGCTATTGCGAGTAAGAAATTAGTAACTAGATCCATGTCCTGTTTTAAGCCAGCTTTATAATTATACCATTTCAGTGGTAAGCCAGACATTTGGGCCAAGGGTAATTTAGAAATTCTAGATCTCTATTCAGTTTTGCTTTTTATGTTCATCTTTACTGCAACTATGTCTTATTGCAGCATATAATCTTCCTCTATTTTCCTCCCTGGTTTCTGCGACCCACTGTCATAATACAACAAATGCATTTTATTCAGCATAGCTCTGTGAAACCATAGGAAACAATTACTGGCTTTAAACATCATTATTTTCATGTTCTTTATATTTCTGTCCTCAGATAATTATGCATAGCTCACACTGCATTGTGCGACTGGCAGGGCAGGATTTGGCCTTCAGTTCAGAAATGCTTACACTTTCCTGTCATTTCTGTCATTTCAAGAGCTCTTTGGAGCCAAATTGACTTTCTTGAATGCAGTTTTTATAACCTACCAGACTGTGGTTGGCTGGGTTATTCTTTTGGTGTGGTAATGGTCTCTGCAGTCCTTACTCGGACCATGATTACACAAAGTATGTATTTGTCTTTTTCAGCTTACATATGCTATGAATGTCATGAGCTAATGGTATCTCGGAGATGTGGTTTTTGGAGCTCTAGTGTGTCCATTATTTAGTGTTTGCTTTCTACAATGAAACATACAGCCAAAAGTAAAACTTGCCCATTTCCTTCTGGGCAAGCTTTCCCCTCTGCTCTTTATCATTTTCTTCTTGTTCCTTTGCCTATTCCTCGGTGTTATTTTTTTGTACTTATGTTCTTTGGATCTCTGAAAATCAGCCTCTGAAAAGCCTCGATTTCAGCTGAGGCCCTTCCAAACCTTACAGATTTCAGTTGAACCATTTCTCCTATTGCCTATGATAAACTGAAGAGCCATTCATTGCTGACCGGATTTCTTTGTAGCCTACCTGGAAAGCCCAGCTCCTCTCAGCTCTGATGTGTCACCACAGCCAAACACCAAAACTACTTTCCTATGTTGAATAATGATTTTGTTGATGGGATTCCCTTGTGCCTTCTTATTTTCAGCCATCTTTCTATTTTTTGCTGGGTCTGTATAGCCCTGGTAGAGTGTGTAGAGCACTGTACTTACAGTCGTTACAAACAAATGACTGAAACCCATGCATGTACGGTACTCCAGGGCAATAAGGAAGAGAAAATGTAAAATCAAGTGAAGTGACTTGTGTCCCCAGCCTTCTGCAGAGAGCCACATCTCAGACACACACCTCCTTGCAGCACTGCTCACCATCAGGGCAGGCAGTGCTTCCTCTGCATACAGATGCTTCCTGTATCAGGAGTCTCAACATTATGGATTTTTTATTGTCTTTTCACCTCCAGGTTCAGTTTTAGTTCCAGCTAAAACATAATTGGCCATTTTAATAAGGTATTTAGTGCCACTGATGTGATGTCTCTGCATGTGGGGTTGTGCCTGCCCATGTGTGT
This sequence comes from Psittacus erithacus, assembly GCA_009867235.2. Classification (NCBI taxonomy): domain Eukaryota; kingdom Metazoa; phylum Chordata; class Aves; order Psittaciformes; family Psittacidae; genus Psittacus; species Psittacus erithacus. Next base: position 26,785 of record WYDI02009055.1, on the reverse strand, counting down.
GCATGGGGTTTGTATAATGAGTGTGTTTGGCACATGGGCATGGAATAAATCTTTAAGTAATTTTCATCACAGAAATTGGTAGATTAATTACTTCCTTTTGTCTGTGGCTAAAGGTATATGCAAAGCATATTTGATAAGCTGGTCTTGAAATATGTCTAATAAACACAGCAGCTTTTCTATTTGCTTCTTCTTCCTCCTGCAACTCAAATGGTCCTAGGATTTCCCGGCCTTATAACATGGGGACACGTGTGTTCAGCCTTCAGCTCTGGGGCTCCCGATCTAAGAAGGACATGATTGTGTTGGAGCAAGGCCAGGAGGCCATAAAGATGATCAGAAGGCTGGAGCACCTCTTCTGTGAAGAGGCTGAAAGAGCTGGGATTGTTCAGTCTGGAGAAGAGAAGGCTCTGGGGAGACCTTAGAGCAGCTTCCAGTGCCTAAAGGGGTCTACAAGGAAGCTGGAGAGGGGCTTTCTGCAAGTGCCTGTAGTGGTAGGATAAGAGGGAATGGCTTTAAACTGAAAAAAGGGTAGATTTAGATTAGATATGAGGAAAAAAATCTCTACTGTGAGGGTGGCGAGGCGCAGGCACAGGTTGCCCAGAGAAGTTGTGGATACCCCATCCCTCGCAGTGCTCAAGGCCAGGCTGGATGGACTTTTGAGCAACCTGGTCTAGTGGAAGGTGTCTCTGCTCATGACAGGGAGCAGGAACTAAATAACTTTTAAGGTTTCTTCTAACCCAAACCATTTTATGATTCTATAAAGCAGAGATGCCAGGGAATAAAATCTAGCAGCTCTTTGTTGCATGCTCTCCATCACAGCCCCCAGCCACTCCAGCTAACTGCTTCCTTTCCTCTTTCAGGCAAACATGTTAATAGCTACTTGTTCTTTCTGCAAATTAACCCATTTATTAAGACTCAGTAGCTTTTCCCTGTCTTCCATATTCATCTGAGCTACCAGATAATCACATGGTGAATCATCTCCCCCCAACATGGGTACTACGTATAGCAGAGCATTAGCTCCTGCACTGCTCTTGCTATGGAAGGACATGCATTGAGACACCCGGGGGATGTCTTCTTTACAGCGTTCCTACAAGGCCCAGCCCAAGAAGGCCTGTGTTTACTAGAAATGTCTGTTTGGGAGACATTACCAGACCAGCTCCAGGGAAGCTTTTTCAAATAACCTGGGGTATTGTCTCTGGACTGAAATTGTAGGGTGTTGCCCATCACCAGCTTATTGCTTCTCTGTATAGATTTAATTCTTCTGGGTCCTAGCTAATAGACAATAAAGTCTGCTGTACACTATCTTCTGCCTACAGGTTTCCATTTGCAGCATTCTCCTTCTGTTCCTAAGTACCTGGTGTCAGCATTATGGCATGTATCCTTTCCTGCGGGGTGGTCTGATGCAAGGGAACCAAACCACCACTTTTTCAGCTATACATTTATCAGTTTATGTGCCCTGCCTTCATATCAGCCATCAATTATTTATTCAGGCCTTAGCTTAGATTCTTGGTGGCTGATTTCTTTTTCCAGGATAACTCCCGTGCTTTAGATGATAGCAAGACCCAATGCACAAAAAAGATTTCTCTTTCATAGAGGCAGGATGGTTGATGGTGGACAATTTGTTTTACTTTTGCTTTTATATGTCTGCAGAGAGCTGTTAACAAGAGGGGTGTTCTGGCAGAGGTAAGCAGGAGGGGAATCCATCCCTTTGATTCCATGGCATTTTAGGATAAGTTTCATTTCTCAGGGGGAAAAATATTACATGAATGCCCCATATGCGCTGAGTCAATGGCAAGGCTGGAACGAGTAAAGATCTGACTCCTCTATCACAGCCTGAAATTCTTTTCTCACAGAGGAATTTCTGTCAGAGACATAAGAATATCTATCTGAACATTTGTTTATTTTTAGTGCCATTTAAGCTGTTAGCATTTGGACTAGTTTTATCCCCTCCAGGGGTGAAGCTCTGCTCTAGCATCAGCAAAAATAATAGATTGTAAACTGCGAAAGCTGTGTTATGTGTGTTGGCTGGAAAGCTGGGGTGTAGTGTGTTCCAATGAAACACTTGTAGACTTTTTGTCACTTCTAGGGAATTTGACGAGGCTGAGTTGGGAAACTGGCTGAGCCATTAACTGATATCCAAGCTCAGATAATGTGTAAAAGGGAGGCTGATGCTTTAAATATGTAATTTCTCATTAGTCTTTTTGTTGATGTTGTTGCTCTTTCTTATCCTATTTTTTACTGGACTTCCCCACCCATAACAAAAGGCAGGAGAGTTAAGCATCTGATCTGACCTAAGCAGCTCTGCTCTGCCTTTTCAACTCATGACTGATCAAACCAAATCTGTGATCTCTGGCACAGGACCTCAAAGGCTGGCCAGGGTCTGAGGAGCTGCAGAAACTACTGTCAAGCATTTGCCTGACCTCTGCAATTTTACCCCTCCCCTTCTCATAAGGACATGTACCTTGAGATCAAAGACCCTTCAGCATTTTTATGGGAAGTCAGCTGGAGGCATGGAGGCTGATTTGGAATACCAAGAAAGCTCTGGATGCTTTGTGGAGAACTGGTCAGCTGCCTCCGCAAAAATGTGTCTGTCTGAACTGATGAATCCTTCTCCCCCTCTTTGAATTTTTCCAGGATCCCTGCTTAATATAGGGCCGTGTTTCAACAAAAATACGATAAGGTTTCTCTGACAGTATCATAAAGCTGTGATTTGGAAAGAGTCAAATTAGGAGAAGGGATAAGAAAGCACATGACTGCTATAAGGCACAGCTGTTGCTGTGTCCTCCTTGCTCAGTCTCTCTGTGAAGCTTTGCAAAATGGACTGTTGGTGCTTCTTGTCTTGGAAATGGTGGCCCACCACCCTGCAGCTGCCACATTTGTTCCTGTCTGTGACCAAGCCAATGGCAGCATCTGATGGAGGTGACAGTGGGGCTTGGAGGCTGGCATCCTGGTGGGGGTTGCACCTTATCTGTTTCCCTCTGCTTCAGGGCCAGTGTGGAAAGAGCTGTCTCCATCTGATGCAAACTAACTGGGACAATGAGAAAATAAAAATAGTTGGGAAGTGCTAAGGTGGGTTTGATCAAGGGGAGGGAAAGGTAAAGCAGACCAGGGCCTGCTCCAGTATGGAGTTTGGCTGCTGAGCCATGACATCGGCACTGTCAACTACAGGGACTGTTTGAGTATCTGCTTCAGGTGAACTGCAGCAGATACAGATGGAGTCATAAACCAAGGCTGCTCCAAGCACAGCTACCACACATGGCATTTCTCCTGTAATCCTCCCAGATGTCTTTCAGACCCCAGGAGCCTCAATGAAAGATTTTATGACTATTACTCCCAGTTATTTCACTGTACAGGAAAAAAAAAATTCCCAACCCCAAACCAAAGTTACATCTAAGATGGTTGGTTTTATAGGTACCACTGTATGCCTGAACTGTATTTTGCCTGTAGTTGGGAGTGAGCAGGATCTTTTTCTTCTCATTTTTTCTTTTTTTCTTTATGAAGGTAGCAGGAATGAACTGCAGTGTAAATTGCCTTTTTGACCACTCAGGGGACCAGCAAAAAGTTGATTGCTTCACAGTGGTCGTTTTCTTGCAGGGTAGAGTAGAGCTGCAGCTGGTAAATTTGAGGATACCCTAGGGGTGGTCCTTTAAGACAGGCAGGGACGTAACATGGTGGGCTCTCACACAGGTTGCACTGTATTCTTAGAGCTAGATAAAAATCACGATGAAAATGCAAACCCAGCCCAAGTTGTGTGAATTTTTCAGTTGGGACAAAACCACTCTGATGACCTGTTTGTGCAAATACAGCCTTTAGAGGCGCTGCCATGGGGAACTGCTGCCCTTGGACTGCAGCTGGGCTGTCACTGCAGAGCAGCAAGGGGTGGCTTCCTGGTGAAATATGCGATTTGGGTGCTGAAGTTGAAGTATGATAAGTAGGGGCACCACTGGACAACAGGTCAGAGGAGACACCTGAGCCAGGACACACTTACACATTTTCTTCAGCTGAGATGGAATTTAAGGGCTTATTGCAGACAATATTGAAGGGGACTGCCTGTCCTTGTGGTTGGATCAGCACTTGTGGCTGTGGGGTTGCAGTGGCATTAAACCTTTGCTGCTCTGGTGCATCTTCTGTTCATCCCCTCCCTGAGCCTCCCTCGTGTCCCCTCACTGCCCCCATGATCTTTTGTTCAGATCAGTTGTCAGCTGCCATTTTTAAAGAAAAGCAGCTCCCAGAGCTTTCGTACTGATAACACAGTGTGGGATGTGATGAAGTAATTTCCTCCTGTATTTATTTTTAATTTTTTTGGCTGAATTATTTGTAATGCTCGCTGCTTTATCCATTCAGTAACCTCTATGTGGCTTTTTGAGTCCAACCCTTAACCCTTCCTTCCCATTCTAGCTCTGCATCTTCATTTCCTACAGTACACTTAGATAGCATTCACTTAACAAATACACTCCTGGTAAGAAGATTCTGCAGAACCTTTCCTGTGACCCTTTCCTATGTGCAGCTATAAACACAGTTGCCTGTGCTCTTCGTGGAAAGCATGTCCTGTTTTCCATCCCTCAGTAGCAAAAATTAAACCCCAATCATAACAAATTATTTATTGACTACAGAGAAAGGGTTATTTTCTGGTACTTCAGATAAAGCTGGTTCCAGGAAACAGCTTGCAGTTGTCTCTTCATATTCATCTCATCTTTACCATCATGTTTTGCTATTTCCTCCCTCCTTATCTTCAGAGCAGAGGCTGTCAGGAAGAGGCAGGATGGCGAGGGCAGCTCAGCATCCCTGGAACAGTCTTTTCCCACATCCTCAGGATCCTTTCGAGGACAGCAAGCCAGACTCCAGTGCCCTCCTGTCCTCTCTCTGGCAGCACATAAAGTTGTCCCTTTCTCCCCACTCAGCTGAGTAGGCTCTAAGAGCCTTCTAATCAGCTCACTGTCAGCCTGTTTCCTCCCATCATTTAAAACAAGCCTGTGCTAGGTTTACAGCTGCCAAAGCTTTTGCTTGGATTCAAAACACAGGAGCTTTTGAGAGGCAGGTTGTAACTACCAGGGCAGATTACTAAGGAGGCAGCAGTATGGGGAAGACAGGCCTTTTCCTCTTGTCAAGAATACTCTGAGTGGATGAGAAACCATCACCTTGGCTAACAAGTTTTACTTGCAATTGTGCTTTTTGAAAATTGGCTGCTCATTTGTTGCTTGTTTTCACATGTGTACCTTTGTAAGTGAGATGACCCAAATGCCTGTGTAAATAGGTGAAATTCCCATGGGAGGTAAGTAGTTTTGGGCTTTCAGTTTTGTTCATGCATTTGTGGAAGACTGCAGGTTTCTTCTGCTGATGCTTTTAGAAACCTGACTGGTGCATCAGTACTCAGTGTACACATTTGATTGACCTGTTTGTGCTGCTCCAAACGCAACTAGTTGCAGGGATGAATGATGCTAAGATACATCCTGGCTATGAAGAGGCAATTCCAGCTTTTCTCACAGGTCACCAGGATGTCTGTGAGAATTATGGAAGCCAGGCAAAACCTACCACTTAGTATATGCTTTTAGGGAAGTGTTATTGTTTAGACCCCTAAAATAAAAGCCAAATACCCCAAAGATGGTACCTCTACAGAATGCAAAGCATGGAAATGGGGAGAGAGGCTCCTTGTGTTGCCCACTTTCAGAATTTGTTAGAAGAGATGTGTTCTTGAGAAAAGGGCTTGTTGTTGTGGGCAATGACATTATTCCCAACACATTCCATTCATTCTATTTTCATGTGAAAAAAAATTCCTTTCTGCTGGGATGTCATTTAAGATTTAGCATCAGTTATTGAATGTATTTGATCTTTTATGTTTGAAATTTCATGAAAATCGAAGTGGATATATTAGTCTTCTTGAAAGTGTTGGACAGCTTCTAACACAGAGGTTGCTCTATGTGCTGCAACCTGGGGTTTACACAAGAAAACGCTGCAGCTGAAAATACACGCTGACATAAACCATCTGGTTTTTATGGCTCTCTCCTTTTGCCCTACTTTGGTTGTCTGAAGAATATAGTATCTATAGTAACCTGAGTTTTAAAGTGATGATACCAACATTAATAGGACAAATTATGATGCAATATTTAGGCTCCATTAGTTTCTTTAAAGTACTTCTTTCACATTACAAAATTTAATTTAGGAAAACTGGTTCTGTTTTTTGATGTGGGTTAATTCCCCTCCACTGATGATTACTGAATTTACCATGTAAAAAGAAACAACTGTTCTTTCTAACACCAGACTACCTACAGGACCAGCAAATTAGTTTAATTTCTTCTGGTGCTAGAAATATATAAGCTTTAATCAGGAATCAGATACACACCTTCTGAAATATGTTGACTCATCAAAGCAAAGGGCCCACTAGCCTTTAAAGGGAAGTCTTTATTATACATGCTATATAATACCTGATATTTATATTATATAGTTTGGTTTTAGTTATACAGTTTGATGTGTATATACATGTGTTTGATGTGTGTATATGTATATACATTGGTTTCAATCCAGGTGTAATGCTGACCTACAGGAGGTTGGGCTGGGCCATCTGATGTTCCCTTTTAGCCTCCTCTAGAAGTGTGGAGAAGTAATGTGGCTGCTTTGCTTATAGCAGTTCTTCATGGATTTTATATTTTCTCAGTCTCAGTAATGGCTTCAGTTTATCAATGTTCATTTTTGACAATGACCATTCCGAGGAGTGAAGCAAATATCCTTTTTTGCACCTTCCCTTTGCTGCACTACAAAGGAAGCATACAGAGAGTGGAAGCAAGGACCGGTAACCTGGGAGTAACACAGAGACATTGATTGAGCATCCAGGGACGAAATTAGGAAAGTCAAAGCCCAAACAGAATTAAAGCTGTCCAGGAATGCTAAAAACATCAAGAAGGGCTTTTACAGATACATAGGTGACAAGAAGAAGTCTAGGGAAAATATGGGTCCATTGCTGAATGAAATGGGGGACCTGGTAACACAAGATATGGAAAAGGCTGAAGAACTGAATGCTGCCTTTGCCTCAGTTTTTTACTAGCAATACCAACCTTCAAGAATCCCAGGTCCCAGGGACCAGGTGGAAAACCTAGAGCAAGAAGGATGCACCCTTGCTGGAAGAGGGTCAGATCAGAGAATACTTAAGCAAACTGAACATCCATCCATCCATCCATGGGCCCTTATGAGATGCTCCCATGAGCGCTGAGGGAGCTGGTAGATGTCATTGCAATTAATTTGATAATTTTTGATTATCCACTTTCAATAATCTTTGACCATGGCAACTGAAGCAGTACCCAAAGACTAGAGGAAGGCAAATGTCGCGCTTATTTTCAAGAAAGCAGAAAGGAGGACCCAGAGAACTACAGGATGATCAGCCTTCCTTCAGTCCTTTGGAGGTGGTGGAGCAACTAATCCTGCCAATCCTGGAAACCATTCCCAGGAACATCACCAGAAGAAAATCATCAGAAGTAGTCAGCATGGCTTCACCAAGGGGAAGAGTCCCCTTCCAACTTCAAATATTCTGTGATTAAATTAATTTTTATGTTCTTTATGTTCAATTCTTCTGTGATTACTGTGTCAGGAAAACCCTTTAAAAAATCAGTTGCATCTGCAAAAAGTGCCGCAAAACATTGTCCATCTTGTCCCACTTTGTGCATAGAGGAGAGCTGGGTTTACTTGTGTAATGAATGTATTTTCTATTTTTAAAAAATCTGGCCCATTGTTTTGCTTCTACAACAAATCATCAGACCATCTGAGTCCATCTGCTTTTAAGAATCCTTATTGTTCCTCTGGGAACAATAAACAGCATGCTACCAAGAGCCCATGAAACTGGATTGTAGTTTTCATGTATTTCTGTTCCCAAACAGACAAGAAACCAAGATGTTGTGTGCAGTAGAAGCATCACTCACAAGTTGCCCAGAAGTGTTTGGTTTGTCCCTGCTTCCTGTGGTTGGCAGGGAATGGGCATCCTAACATGATGTTGTACCTATCAGAGAAATCTCCTCTCTACATCCCAGGGTTCAGCATTAACAACTCCCCCCCCGGCTCCATTTTGATGGCAAGAAACATCCTCTGACCTCTGGAGGTCCAAAACACTGCTCCTAGGGCAGGTCCTCCCTGCTCCATTTGGATTTGCCATCTCCAGACATCTAACCTATCTTTAACAGCCTCACTCAGATGACCATGTACTAACATGAAGTGAAGGTTTATTTCACCAAGCGGGTATTCTCATCACAAACTCAGAAACAAAGAGTCAGAGCTCCAAAAATGCAAATACAAACTAAGTCAAGACTTAACACCCAGGATGCCTGGTGCTGCTCACCTGTGGCTTCTGAGGTCCATCCTAGCCCCGCAGATTGACAGCAAGTGGGTTCATCAGCTCCTTTCTCCCTAACTCCTGCTAGCTACTGAACAAATGAAATGAACTACATCATCCAAGGGACTGACAAATGCAGGGATGATGTTTTTGTTTTCTTAATACTACACACTATTTAACCTCAATGTGTGATGGATGTGGGGAATAGATGGGACTGCTACTGAAGGTCAACACCCTCAGGCCCTCAATTAAGGTGTCTGAAGTCACAATAAATTTTTCCAGGCAAGCAGAATGAGAGATGAGTAGTTCCCAGGTAAGGATCCAATCAAATTAAATGCACCTTATCAGCCACATCATAGAGCTTCTTTATGCATCACAAGGAAACAGAAATAGCTCGAAACAATGCAATAGTTTCCAACTATCTGTAGTTACCTGGAGGTCTTTTACTTGGTTCAGTCATGAATGCCAATAAACTGTGTTTGTAACATTCTCAGCTACTGACATGGGAGCAACTCTGCGAGCACAAATTGAAATGTGACCTAATCAGAGAGCTGCGGGAGAAGCACGATGATTAAAAAGGAGGCACATTAGGTCTGACGGAGATCAATACTAACAGGAAAGGAAAAGAAGATCAGTAGTCTTTTAAAGCTTGCTTAAAATAAGCCCTATCCAGTTGGGAATACTGACATGAATGCAGCAGCGAGTCCTGAAATGATGAGATGAGCAGTTTATGTCAAAATAATGCAACAAATTCCAGCCACAAGTAAATGTACAAACCCAAGTTCTGTGCTGTGCCTGAGGCCCTGATCCTGCAGACGATTACATGCATGAAAAAGCCCAGTGAATGCAGGTCTATTCATGCATGCATAAACGCTCACAGGATTGGGGTTTTACAGTGCATCCCTTGCAATCTACTGGATGGGGTAGAAATCAGCATGAATTGTAGCCTATGTTTTCTCAGGGAGAGTTAGAAAACTAAACAAAACACATAATAAACCTGAGGCACATTTCACATCTGAGTCACTGAAGGTTTGTACAGTAAACACATGTATACAAAACTAGACAAGTTTATTTTCCACAAGGCAAGCTGGTTTTGTACTTTTTTTCCTTACTTATAAGGAAAAGGAGGAAATTCCTCCCCCCTGCTTCCCTGCCCATACATTTCCCTTGTTTGTGAGTCTTTAGAAAGCTATGAAAGTGCACCAGGAGCAAACCAGGACTTTCTTTAATGAATAAATATTTACGACAGACAACTTGGATACCTAAGGCTGAGGCTGATTTCTCTGAAACACGCACCGGAAACTCTCAGGGCTTGATCCTGCCCAGTCTGAAACATGCTTCCTGGAGCAGCAGCTGCTCCTCATAACACGTCTGAAATCCTAAGCAGGACGGCAGAGCACTTTCATGGAACTGGGTTGGCCAATTTGTGCTGGATAATTCAAACCTTTCTACATGTGCCATCATAATGAATCTGTTTCACTTTACTTGGTGTTCCTGATGTAATTCTGTATGTAAAGTGGCTTGTTTGTTTGGCCAGTGCTTTCCTGAGGCCAAAAAGTTGACCTCTGAAGCATGAGCTTGGTCAGTGACAATGAAGGCAAATCTGTTTCCATGGGGCTGAGCTTGATGCTGCAGTATTCAGCTGGGCACCTGTGGGACAATGAAGGGTATGTCAGGGTTTTTCCTGATGCCCTTGGTCAGTTCTGATTCCTGGGTGGTGAGAGCATAGGGATCAAGGGACAAAAGAAAATATTTTCTTTTCGAGATACAACCAAAGTTACACAAATTAAGAACTGAAAATATGAATCTGATACAAGGCTGCTGGTAATAAATAGAACAGAAGATCATTGGGCAAATCCCAAACTGTAATGTAATATGTTCCCAAATGAGGCATATTTGTAAGCCTACTGGAATGCCATTATCTGAGAAGCCCTCCTTTTTATTTATGATCTTGATTCTCCACAGCATATAATTTAAGGTTTCATCAAGCTGTGTAAAGGGCAAAGGATCAGCATTCACAAGACGTGAGATAACTTCTCTGCTCCTTCAGTGAGTGACCTCATTAGCCAACTGCTGCCGCTATGCTCTGTCCACCCATTGCTCCTCGGGGAGAAGGGCAAGCGCTGGGTCTAGGTGGCGGGTAGCTCTGTTTGCACGGAGCTTCATTTCAGCTCCCAGTGCTAGATACAATAGCAAAATGCTCAAAATTCTCAAAACCTTACAGTATGTTTCCTGTAGATGAGATTCTGCCATCCCCTGAGTCTCCAGATCTCAAGCCTGAGGTCAGATCTGGAAAGATAATACATAAAACTTCCTACATACAGCAGCCAGAGTGGAAAAGGTGAGGGGGTTACCTGTCTATGCTGAGGGCAGTCCTTTCTGGAAGGACGAGTTGCATCAGCCTGAAGTTTCTCTTATCATTGTTCTGACTATTTATTTTTCTTCATGGTATAAACTGAGTTGCTCGATATTTTTAAGCAACAAATATTTATGGAGCTCCTTGTGAGGGAAAATGTCACCCCAAGATTATTTCCACCTTTACTTTCCATCTGCCTCTCCTTTTCTGTGCACTCAGATGTTTTGGCCGTGGCTTGGAAGCCCAGCACTGTTGCCACATGAAAACTCAGGGAGCCAGGAAGGATCTCATCACTTTGAGAATCTGAACTCGTAGCAGAGCTGGAAAAGCTTTTTGGTTCTGACTCAAAACATTTCTAGAATGGAGTTTCAGGGATCATGCTGGAAGCAGTTTGCTGCAGCCAAGCTGTGCAAGGTGCTGCCAAACACCTCCTTGTTCATCCCCCCAGTGCCAGCTCACAGACACCAGCGCCATGATCATATACAACTCCATATTACTGCTGCTGTTTCTGTCTTCTGCTTGTCACTGAGTATTTGATTAGCATAGGGCAGGTGCCACATCTGCCCCCAGTCAGCGTTTTTACATCCCCCCTCCCTATCCACTCTGGCAGCCAGTGCCTTCCCCATCACACCAATTGCACAGGATGAAAATAATGCCAAAAAGAGCAGTTCCTCCAAAGTAATCAATGTGAATGTGCCTGGCTCCCTTCTCCTGCAGGTAGCTGAGGTCTCTTCAGTGCCCTCCACTCCCACCCTTCACTTCTGCCCCTTCCAGGTCCTCCCCAGGTGTACAATCCCTGTTAGCAATGATCAGTGAGGTCCCTCCATGGAAGGGGCACAGCCATGCTGCCTGTCCCCCCTGCCCCGTATCAGGGCCATGCCTGGCTGTGCCTTCGCAGTGCATCCACGAGTTATGCCTTTGTGTCCAGACTGTGGATTTGCACATGCATCTGCTGGAAATGTGGATTAAATATTGAACATGCCCAACTCAGTCGCAGAGAGAGCTCCAGTGGCAGCCTATGGTTGTGTACACAAGGATAAAATCCTCTGTGGAAGTTAGCATGTTTATTCTTCATGGGTAAACAACTTTGAACATAAATTCCTCCCCACATGGACTTCAGAGGTACAGGCACCTCATTCCAGCTGTACTCTCTGCCTCCTCTCTACCCTGCCCTGCCCTGCCTGCTGAACTCCGCACTGCGGCTGATGTTCAATTTCAACTCTTGATAGAGAAGCACTGACAGACAACTTATTTCTCCAATAGTCAAAGGAGCATGGTAAATGCGTTTGTTAACTGAAGCATCAGTCCAGACTTTAGAGCATGATAATTTACTGCAGATGTACCCCTTGGATACTAACCACTGCTTCCCTCCCACAATGAAACATACTTTCTGCCACATTTGTCACTGAAAAACTTTCTTTTAAAAAGGGGAAAAACAGCTAGGTCAGTCCAAAATGTGCAGTTAGTTCTCCTTTAACTCTGAAATGGCAGCTAAGTGATGTAAGCACTTTAAGAACTAGCAAAAAGCGCTGAAAATCCCCTTCTCACTCAGCAGGTTGTTACTATGGAGTAATACAACTGCAGGATACAAGACCAAAATAAAACAAAAAAAAAGCCAGAAGATAGTAAAGCAAGCCAGCTTGTTCTGTGTATTAATCTGCATCCTGCTGTAACATCCTCTGCCTGATATTTTCAAGCTGAAAACAAAAAATCATACAGTGCAGTTAGGTTATTCAGAATTTCTGATTATTCTGAGTGGGGTCATTAGCTCCCAGCGTGTTTCACCAAGGAAATTCTCCTTGCCTCTAAAGCTGCTCATCCTGGGGAAGTGTATGTGAGCTGGATGCACAGAGGGTGCCTTGTTCTGCAGTTTTCAAAGCATCTTTTTGTTATGTGTGTGCTGCACAGTGGAAGAGGAGTTGAAGCTGAGGGAAAGGACATTTCATGTCAGGGGAACACCCCAGCCTTGTACAGGTGAAGGTGGTCCTTAGGCAGGAGTCGCACAGCTTTGGTGTATCTCCTGTGGCCCACTATGCATTGGAGAAAAGCTCACATCGACTCAGTGCTTCAAGCTTGCTTGCTGTCTTACTCACTTACGCAACTCAGATGAAATGTAGGTAGTAGCATTTGTAGCATTTGTTTAAAGCACAAAACAAACCCTAAAAATCTCCCTGACCAAATGGTCCTTCCCTTTATTGAGATAACACACGTCAGAATGAGGTGTGTGGCTAGCCTTATTTTTTCTCAGCTTAAGTGCATACTCGCCTGTTGTCTGCCTACCGACCACATCCAGCGTAAAAAATAAACCAGCTGTGCTGCCACTCTGATAAGTAGCAGTCCAGGTTTGCCCCTGGGCAGATATTTACTGCTACATCTGGCTTTGCTTTGCCATATTGTTAACCTCCTTTTTCCTTTCTACATTTGTTTTGTTTTCATTAAATTTCCCGTCTGAATCCTCTTGTTTGTATTTCTAATGTCAGCGATTGCTTTTATCACAGATAATAGCTTCCTTTTACAAAAGCTGTACCATCCTACATGCATTTCAAATTACATTTTATGGGCAAACATTGAAGTACAGTATTTGTCAGTGCATGCAATTGTATGTATTTATAGTAATCAAATTCTAAGATACGAGAGCCAAGAATTAAGTTGGCTGCCATTTTCTTAATTATGTATTTAGTTGACAATGTAGTTACTTCTACAAAAGCTTAATGAAGTTTTCACTGTGATACTGTGATGCTTCTGAAGTAAATTATGTGGTATGCTTAAGCATGCTATAAAAACAGTTATAAAAATACAAACTTCCTTTAACTCACCACAGTAAGTAAAATCTGAAATCACTTCAGAGGGTAAACGTCTACTGATACATAGAATGGAGAAGGAATCTGGACAACTCGAAATAAAGAAGACAGATGAGTTTATTTTTATTAAGTAAGACCCAGAAATTGTATCGTGTCTCTTTTGCCAATACTGACACAAGCTTTATGCAATTCATTTACCCTTTTGGAGCTTGATCTTGCACATATACAATAGGTCACAGAGGGACTGTGAGATGGAACAGTGCTTATGAGAAATATTCAGGCCTTCTTTTGGAAGGTATCAGAAAAGGCCTCATTTATGTGTTTGGTTCATTTTGGTTAGGCATTTCAGGTGACTTAGCCATTTCTGGCAATTCTCTTATGAGTGCTCTTTCTCTGGGATAAAACTGCCTTATCAGAAATGGTCTGCATCTACTCTGCTAACTTGTATTTGCTTCTCTCATCTACTGAAGTGAAGAAAGGTAGGATGTCAATACTCCTTCGTTTAGATGCAGTACCTGTTAGCATGGACAGCTCAGGAGAGCAAGGAACATTGTCTGAGGTAAGAATTTAATTTTCTTTCCAGTTAAACACTTCTGTGCCCACTGTGCTGCAAAGGAAAAAAATTTCCTTGCATCACTCACATAGTCCTGACTTGGCCCATACCATTTTGGCATCTGCAGCAAGGTTTATTGTTTTCCCTTATTCTGCTGCTCAGTATAAAGGTTCCTCAGTGAAAGCTCTTTTCCTAGATATTTTAATTACTAACTGACTTCCTTTTACATTTTTCAAAGTACTGTTCTCTATTGCTCAGGCAGTATGCCTTTAGACATAACTCCACCTAGCATTAAGGCTGTCTCAGCTTCCTAGCAGAGCTTGGGAATATGCTGTCTTGGCTTCCTTTGGCTCACAGGCACTTTCTACAGCATCTTATCCCCAGCAGCTGCATGAACAGTCCTGCTTCATTTTGTCTGTGAGCTGACAAGATTTTGTTCTTCAGATCACTCCTTGAAGGAGGGGCTCTGTCAGGCATCTGTTGGGTGCTCAAGTGAGTGTGTCTGCAGCCAGCACATATCCTCTTAACTCATATGTAGCCTGCAAAGCTGAAACTTGCAGCTCAGAAACTTATCTCACTATTGCATTTTCTAGCTCCAATACTCTTACAAACTGTGCCCTTTCCCATGTGCTTTTTTTTTCATGCCGACATTTTTCACATGCTTTCTTGGATCACCTGTGGAAACCTTCTTCACCTTCTTATCTGCATTGCTCTGTATCAGGTTTTCTGGGAACACCATGGTTTTTGGAATAGCTTAGCAGGAATAATGGTCCCAGTTGCTTTCAGGCTGAATCCTTTTGTTGACAGTATCTGAAGTATCTATTGCTCTGATAACTAATTCCTTGTTTCTATTCTAACACTGCTCAGATCACTGCAGAAACATTAGACCCATTTGCTTCTGTGTGCCATTCTTTGTGGACCCTGTTCTTGAGCTTGACATGATTTTATGCCTTGGGTCCATTCTCTGGCTATTGCCTGGTAAATTTGAACAGCAGAAAGAAAGAGTGGAAGTCAGATTCAAGTCTCTGGGGAGTCTCTTGCTCTGAGCATCTTGTCCTGGAATTGATCCCGTCCTACACTCCAAAATGGTAAATGGCTCCACTCTACCAAGGTGCATCTAGATGGCCCAGTGAAAACACAGGCACCACAAGCAGTCTAGTATCATCTTTGAAAGCCTGGCTAAGGAGTGGGTGATGGTGTCTGAGAACAAATCCAGCTTTAGAAAGTAAAAAACAAACAAAAAAGTCTTACATTTTTTGAAGCTGGATCGGCTTCTTAAACTGTATTTGAGTTTGCCACATGAAGAGTGGTGTTGGCACAAAGTCAGCGGCTGTGCAATACAGTGCCAGAGCAGGAATAAGAAACAGGAATGGGCATTCAGGAGAGCATCCAAAGCTGATTTTGCTGCATGTTTTACATTATGAACCCACATAATGCCAAGCTGATCTGCATTCTCTTTTCTAAGGTGAAGAAAAGGGTGTCCATCCTCTTAGGAGCTTCTAGCATTCCTGGCCACATCATATAGCAGGATCCAAGTGCTTTTTGACATCACTGGGATGATGTCAGAGTGCTTTTGGCATTTCTGTTTTTGTGCTCTCTGAGGTCACTGGTCTGCATACTGAGGTGTATCTTCCGCCTTGGCAGTATGTGAGCAGTTTGCAAGAGGAGAAAATTCTGTTTTGCTGATGACCATGGGGAAATGGGAGTGGATGGCAGGTTGCTGCTTATTATCAGAGAGCTCATGGATCCCTCCTTGGAGGGGGGTCTGGATGAGAACATTCTCTGCATGTTTAGTTTTCACCTAGAATAGATGTGTAGTAGATGTTTCAGGAGAAAACACTTGTTAATTAGCGGTGAAGCCAGAGACGGGCAGACTGGGAAAGGTCAGAGCTCTGGAAAATGTTTAGCAGCTTGGATCTAGTTAAAATTGGGCAAAATAAGCATGTGTGTGCCTGTATATGTGTGTGTGTGTGCGTGTGTGTGTGTCTAACTGGATGGTTTGTTTAGAGAAGTTAGGTTTCCAGGGGTTTCAAACCAGGCATAACTGGGAGGTGTTTCTGTCAGCACATAAGTCCTTTTCCAACTTATACAAGGTGCTGTAGCAAGACTTTGGCCACATTGCTACCTGGCCTTTTCCAGCCACTTACTCTAAAACTCAAGTCAGAACTCTCATGCTACAGCCCAAGTAGTGGCAAGGCCCTTTCTGTCATATGTTTTTGAATATCAGTACATTCGTTTGACTTGGCTTATGTGCTGTCCCATCTCTTAGTTTGTTCTGCGTTTGCTGATAGAGTCAGCCAATTCCCTTATCCAGTTCCCAGATCAGTTGAAAGATGCTCTTGAGATGTGCAAGCAGGCAGGGAAAGATAACTATTTAAAGGGAAGCAGAGTAGCAACTCAATAGGAGTTTTAGCAAATGTTTTAAATTTGTTTTTCTAAACTACCCACATGTAGATTTTTTATCCCCATAAACTGTTAGGCAGTTATGAGACGTATTGGCTGGGTGTAAAGTTTAAATTGCGCTTCATCATTTCAGAGGCACATTAGAAAATCCTGTGTGTCATCTCTTTTTTTTTTCAGCACTTTGGAGATTTTCCTGTCTGATTTGGTTGCCTCTGGCTAAAGAATCTAGAGACACTGTTTTCCAGCACCTTCAGGAGCCTCTTATTTGATACAAAACCTATCATGCTTGGGAATATCCAAGCACATGAGTTTAAAATCAGGTTTCCACAACTATGTGGTGGAGGGAACTCAGAGGAGGACACAAAGAGCCAAGAACATGACTAAAGCAGTATCAGTTTGAATCCAGAGGGAATACTTGTGATATGTGCTCATTTTTAGATTGGAGTCAATCTGACACAGGCTGTCTATCAGTTGTGATAAAAGTTCAAGTTTTGTTTTAAAACCAGTTACTTCATTTTACAGGTTGAAAATGCTTCAGCCAAGTTGTCTTCGTTGTGGAAGAAAATTCTTGACACATCCTAGCCGATGATGGCAAACAGACAAACCCTTTGCTTTTTTGTTTTGCTTTGTTACAGGAATGTTTGAGAAACTCAATTCCCATCCTTAATGAGGAGCTAGTTATATATCCACCCACCTCAGAGCATTGCTGCTGAGGAACTGGAAAAAAAAATGTGTACACATTAGAAGAACAGAAATGATGCTCATTTTTCTGCTTTTCTATGGCACTTTTACTGTGGGAGTTGAGTTAATTTCCTGCTGGAGCGCCCTGCTGAGCCTTGAAGAGGAAAAGCAACGGCAGGCAGCAGCTCTGTCCAGGGCAGTGAGGGATTTTGCTCACTGGGCATTTGGAGGTGTTTGAAGGGCAGGCATGGGTGCATAGCACCCACTGGTATTGTGCTCCTACTGTAGCTCCACTGAGGCTGGTGACAGCCACCATCCCTCAAGCAGCCACAGGGATGCTGGCAGAAGTGTGCTGCTGGTACTGTGCTGATGAGGGGTGGGCAGGAGGAAAGGGGAGAGAGGCGTAAAAAGTCTTGAAATTTCCAATGTAATCCCAAGCCGCCTGACCCCATTCTCGCCTCCTCCCAAGGTGGCCACCACAAGCAGGGAACCCTTCATGAAGATTATTGATTCTGTGAAACCTACATCTAACAGTATACAGCTTGTATTTCAGTGAATCCTAGGTCAGGTAAGACTGCTTTATGGGCCTGCTGTTGCAGTCATTATTGCTAACAGGTTTTCTACTGCTGCATTCAAGCAGTGGCATTTCATATCTCTGCAATTTAGGGTGTTGTGACAGGACAAGGGAGAATGGCTTTAAACTGAAAGAGGTGAGATTTAGACTAGGTATTTGGAGGAAGTTCTTTACTGTGAGGGTGGTGAGGCACTGAAACAGGTTGCCCAGAAAAGCTGTGGATGCCCCATCCCTGGCAGTGTTTAAGGCCAGGTTGGATGGGGCTTTGAGCAATATGTTCTAGTAGGTGTCCTTGCCCATGGCAGGGGGTTGTAACTAGATGATCTTTAAGGTCCCTTCCAATCTTAACCGTCTATGATTATTTCCCCTTCTTGCATTTCATGTTGAGACATTTCTAGCTTGCTGATCAGAAGATATGAACATTTCTAAGTCTCCTTGTCAGAATAACAGCATTGGGAATGCTGAAATGGTGAGAGAGGGGAAAAAACCTTCTAGCCAAAGACTCCTGGCAGGAAGGTCATCTAAACTACTGCTGACATAAACAGTTGTACATAACCATAACCTGTTCTAGGTGGATAAGAAATCAATGTCTTTCTTCATAGTCTTCACTTTACTAATTGAAACCTATGAAATGGGTGAGCCTAAGAAGCTCATTCAGAAATGGCTGTGCCTTGAAAGCCATCGTGATATCCTGTGTTCTCACAGTCCACTCCTTAGCAGTCTCTGGTCAAGACAATTGCAGAGTTGTTCTCTTCCTCTGGTGCAAGACCATGATCCCACCCAGAGCCTAGGCACTGCAATAGTGTTTTCCCCAGGACATCTGAATAGCAAATTAATGATGGTGGGAAGCACATTATTCAGTTTTAGTAATTGCATTGCTGAAGCAGAGCTAGATACCCCAGACTCTCTTGAGCATCTGCCAGGGAAACTGGAGATTTCTGAGTGGCATTTTGGATGGAAGGAAGCACATGGAAGGAGGTCAGCGCTGCTTATCCAGACACAGACATCCACACTGTGATTAGCTCCCAACTAAATTAAAGCTAGTTATCTTTGCATTCCAGGGGAGGCAGACTGGTGATTACAGTGGATAGTTAACTGTCTGAGAGGCCTCCCATGCACTGCCCAAAGAGGTAGCCAAGAAGACTCCATCCTTGCTCTAGTATGGTCCATGACAACACAGCTTTGCCTGTGCCTTCTGGGAGGTGTCATCATGTGAACCCCACACCATCCATTTGGATCTGAGAGTACTCTGGAGAAGGCAGTGGTATCCTCAGGATGGGGTTCATGGTCACTCCTTTGATCAGGATTTGAGAGAGGTGAGCCCCACCTCCAGCCCGCTGTAAGATTTCTATGTTGCTCTAGGCAAATCCTTCAGCTGGGGATTAACAGAGACCTCTCATGGACTGGCAGTAAAAATCTGTGCCAAGGGTCTACAGGGTCCTCCACAGTGTGGCAGTGTTGGACACCAGGGTACTCCCACACTGGAAATAATTTATGTTCATACTAAATCAGATGTGAACTTAATTCTGAACTAAAGACTCACTCAGACTTTACTTCTGCAGAGCCAGAAGTGGGCTTGAGTGTTTTTCCCATCTTAGAATCATAGAATCTACTGGGCTGGAAAAGACCTTTAAGCTCATCAAGTCCAACCATTACCCCAGGACTGCTATGGAGCGAGGCAGCACCAAAAGGCATGTCTATTCTCCAAAGTACAGGGAATCACTTAAAAACTGCTAATGGGGGTAGAAGCTGAGGCAGTAGAAAATGCTGGACTTTGCTTCTAGATAAGAGTTCCCGCACGCACTGAGGGAGATGGTTGTGTGTCAAACTCACCCTCCTGCTTTAATGAAAAATGCATTAGGGAGGCCAAAACATGAAGAGCTCTGTAAATAAAAGGAAAATAGATAAGATGCAGTTTCCTATGATCTCTCCAGAGCCATGTTGTCTCATCTTCATCATTTAATTACACATGCAAAGTTGAGTAAGTTGCCAAAGTAAACTGTCCTGAAGCAGAACAAATATTCTGGGCACAGAAGCAGTCTTGTGATAAGGTTTTACATTTATCTGTGAAAAGAAATGTGAAGAGATTTGCTGGCAGGATTTGTGGGTTTTATGTGCAGTTCTTTTGGGGTTTTTTTACTGGCCTGGGTCCGCTATCTGTGTCTCCAGAGCCCTCAGCAATATTGTTATATTTTGTCAGAACCTTTATAAAAGCCATAATATAGTTACTGTGTTTCAAATCACCTTGCGTGTTAACTCAACAGTCCAGAATGTATTTGTCACAGCTTGCAAACATTTCTGTAAACAGCTGACTTAATTTCTGTTCACCCAAAACCATATTCAACAACTTTCCTCATTATTTTTGTCTGAAACTCAGCTTGAAAGTATTGCTCTGAGTTAGATGTCGGGGGGATATGCTTGAAACTTTTTCCTGCTAGTTCATTAACCCAGTTTAATAGATTCTGTGGGAGATTATTTTCTCTATAGAGTGGTTATTTAAGCAATCGTTTCTATTTTTTCAAAATATTTATAAACCAGTAAGTTCCTCTGATATATTTATTGGTACCTTGGAGCAACTTATTGCACATATAATGGAAAGGAATGGATAAAGTTACATCTATTATAAAACTGGGGTATTTTTATTTGTACTTTAAATACTTCTGTGCAGCTTCTGAGGCTGGGGTACAAAGGACAGTGTTGTGCTCTTGTACTTGTTTATCTTTACTTTGTTGTTAGTGAATTCTTTCTGGTGTCATGCTTTGTGCGTGGCTGAAAAATGTCATTAGGATTTGAGTCAAACATTAACCTTTTGACCTTCTTGTTTATATTCCTACTGTAAGTCTGTTCTCTTTGTATTTCTGCAGTTAGTAAAAGCAAACTTGTGTGCACAGTCCCTGGATGGCAACGGGCAAACTGAAATGTTTGTCAAGATCACTGATACCACATCCCTTCAAAACCAAAGCTTTAAAGGCATGTGACTTTTTTTCAGCAGTGCCTGAGATTATCTGAGAAGGTGGCTTTTAAAATACGTGTGTCTGCCTCCTTTCCAAAATAGCAAGCTGACAAAAATAGCATCTAAGCCAAAGGTGGTGGTGCACAGTGCAATGAGTAGAAGATAAATGCACATTTTAAGATCTGCCCAGCTCAGTAAATGAATACAGGCTATAAAATTCAAAGAAAAAAAGACGTGCCATCTGTCCCTGTCACGATCCCCAAGACAATGTTCTTGGGAAAAACTGAAAAGGACTGGAAACCCCAGATGTTCCTGCTGATTTTGCAAAGCTGTTGTTCTCACCATTCCTCAGGCATCTTTGAATGCGTCTTCCTCTCCATGTTCAGGAAAGGGAAATCACTGACCAGTCTTAGGGTGAAAATGTTTGAATGCGGCTATAGTGGGTAATACCAAAGGATGATGCCTTGGCTTCTTCATCTCCATGTGTAGGTATCATTTCCTGAAAAACAGTAAATTCAGAAAGTTCTAGAAAGGTTTTAGGCTTGTCCATTTTAACCAGTAAAACCCAATGGGAAAAGATCAACTTGCCGCAGTGCCTCACAAAGCTGTGCTGCTGAGGGATGCTACCAGGGCAAGGGCTCATGCAGATATTGCCATGGAGCAGAGGACTGCAGAGTGCTGGGGCTCCAGTCCTACTGCCAAAGGCTGGGTGCCAGCACAAATTGCTTCGCTGGTTCACTGGCTGTGCAGCTACAATGACCAAACATCATGGTGAGGTCTCTGGAAATCACTCCAGTGTCACTAATTCCTGGTGAGTTTATCAGGCACAGCTGCCAAATGAACCCCTTTGTCTTGCATTTGTGGCTCAGCTCACCTTTGGGAAAGTGGAAGGAGAAAGACAAAAATCACACCTCAGCTGATCTAATGCATTTCTTTATGCTGTGGGAGACAGAACTGGATCATGCCCTGGCTTGCCAGAACAGACTTGCTCTCTTGGTTGGACACAGACAAAGGACACACTAGTGCAGGGGCGCACTGATCAGCCAGCAGCTTCTCACTTGAAGATATCCCATGAGGTCCTTCTGGGAGCCTGGCTCCTGCATGGCTGATGAAGCTCAGTTTCACTGTGTGAACCTTGACTAGGTATCTACAGACACAGGCTGCTTTTGCTACATTTAATTTTATGGCTTGTAGCAAATGGTTCATCTTATCTCAGTGAGAATGAGAGCAGGATTCCTCCTCTGCATGCTTGTCATCTTGTGTTTGGAATAAGGATTGCTGCTGGCAAAAAGGCAGCTGTGAGGCCAGCCAAATCCCACCAAACCTCCCTTCTTTCCTGTTCCCCTAATTTGTCCATCTGACTGGGTCACCCTTTCCCTAAAAGCTCCCACCACCATGGTTGCAGCTGCCTCCTTTACTGGCTTCTCTTTTCATCCTAAGGCAAATGCCTCTTGCTCTCTCAGTTTCCTTTCCTTATGTGCATGCTCATATGTCAGCTGTGTCAGACTCAGAAGAGAATATTTTGTTGCAGCAATGTCCTTATGAGAGCAGTGTTCTGTAATTCCATTATCAAACACATAACATGTTTTGACCACGTAGGAAATTAATCCAGCCCGTCAATGCATGTTTATTATCAGTATGATTCTCAGCAAGACTTCTTTAGAAAAATCCCTAACAAAGCACTTCCTTTGCAAATTGTTACGTTTTAAAATTGACACAATTTTTACAGTCAGCGAAAGCTGCCAAGTCCCCAAACACCTAACAATCCTTGCAGATACCATTGATAGCATGGCAAATTTTGAGCACATCCTTGGTGGATATGAAATACAGTTATCAATGCAGGAAGTGTTTGAGTAGGGCTCCTCTGTGGAAAAGTAGAGTCTAGCAGAGGTAACTTGCTGGTCAAAAGTAATCTTTGTAAATAATTATTTGTGTTTTTCAGTGGATGACGGATACTGTCTTCAAGGTAAGGCCTTTCAAAGGGCAGATGGACACAAGCCCAGCCTATTCTGTCCTGGGAAAAGACCTCAGAAAGCCAGCGGGATGCAAACTCAGATTGAAGTTTTGCTCCAGTGGAAAACAAGCAATGATTTTATGTTGCTTTCTTGTCTTATAGGGCCAGCTTCTGAGACATTCAGATCTTATTTAATTTCTGCTCAATCCCCAGCAGATGTGAGAGCAACAGATGAATTACAAAAGGGAGAGGTCTTTAGGAGATGACAGATGGCTCTCAACTGCAGACAAATTTCTGAGGGATGCAAAATAAAAGGACAAAAGAGAACAAGAAGCCAGCCTTGAGTTAACAAGGTACTGATGTTAAAAGGAGCTGTGACGACAGAGCAGGCTATGCCTGGGGAGCCTGCGAATGCTTAGGGAGATGCAGAGATGGAAGGGACAAAGAAGGAAAATTGCTGGAAGCAATGAGCATTGGAAACCACTGCCTGCTTTCTGTCCATATCCTGTCCTATCCTGTCCTGTCCTGTCCTGTCCTATTCTATTCTGTACTGTCGTGCCAGGGTCCCCTTCCCTATTCCCAAGCTGTTGTTCGGCTCATGCAAGGAATTTATCTTCACTCGTTGCTACTCTTTAAGACCTAAGTAGTTAACTCCAGTTCTGGGTCAGATGTTGACCCTCCCAGTTTGAAAATGGGTATACTTGCTGTGTGGAGAAAATGTTTAGATTATATAGGCAGACCTCCTGTTTGTGTAAAAACAAAAAGAAAATTGGTTAAGAATGACTGTTACTCATGTGAACGAGATAATGCATAGAGACAGTCTAGGCGTGTATGTATGCCTATGTTTGTGTGTAACTCAAGTGTAGCCCTCCATTTGCATTAGACTCCTTTGTAATCTTATGATAAGTTTATTGGAATGAGAAAACAAAGAAGAGTATTGTTTTCTAGCAGTACTTTAGCACTGTAAAGTAAATACTCCAGCAAGTATTTACTAGCAGGAATACTATTACATAGTTAATGAAAGTGTAATCAGTAAATGGAGCCAGCTGCAAGCATTGGTTGTTTTTGATTGGATTTTTTTCCTTAAAATGCCTAAATG
The DNA here is from genome assembly GCA_009867235.2 of Psittacus erithacus. Classification (NCBI taxonomy): domain Eukaryota; kingdom Metazoa; phylum Chordata; class Aves; order Psittaciformes; family Psittacidae; genus Psittacus; species Psittacus erithacus. The sequence goes on along the minus strand of WYDI02009055.1, from coordinate 3,100 downwards.
TCCTAATATGTGTTTTCATCCCTCAACAAAAAATATCTATTTTTAAGGCTACAAAGTGAGGGCTATGAGACCCTGAGTGCTGTGCTAACAATCAATAATAAAAATACTATATAAAGTGTTAGTGGAAAGTATAAAACTTCACTTTCGATATGGAGGTCTAACCTTTTCTAAGTGCTTTGGAGTGTTAAAAAGAAGCCTGAGTCTCAGAAATGCTAACTAATAGAGAATATTTAGGATATGTGGTAAATGTCTGTGATATGTTCCCAATAAGTGGGCTATCGAATAATTGACCTGAATACTAATGGCACCCTGTGTTGGGCAGAAAGGGGGAAGGATACTCACTAAAAACGCACAGATAGGGACATCTCTGCAGCACTGCCTACATGTCACCACCGAAGGCAGCCTCAGGCAGGTTTCTGCGTGCTCAGGATAAATAGTCTGAAAAGGATTTTCTCCAGTTTTCTCCAGCTTTCTAACATGGTATTTCCCACTAGCTGTGTGTGGAGGTGGCCTTGGAGAGCATGGACCAAGGCTTTGCAGCAGTGCATGAACCGCCTTCAGGAACCATCCATTTAAAATATAATTTAAAGTCTCTTTCTTTTCCCTCCCAGCCTCAGAGTCCTCCATCCTATTGCTGGGATGTTTTATGTCCCTTTGGCTCTATAGAGCTTTCATGCGAAGCCTGCCTTCGCCTGTGTGGGTAATAGCTGTCTGTGGGTTAAGTACAGCTGTTTCCCAGTATTGTCCTAAGTGAATTTAGGGACGGGTGAGGGACTGTTTACATGATCTAACTTCAAACATCTAACACAAGTGCTCTCTGGAGGAGCAAACCTTTCTGTGTTGGCCTCTGGAGAGAAATCAGGATCTTAAATGTAGGGGCTTTAACCTACATTCTAATCAGAAGTCTACAGTAGGCGGTTGGAGTTGTTCCCTTTGTGGGAAATGTCCCAGACATCTCTAAACACATCCCCTTCTGTCATAGCTTTAATTGCATGCAGAGAACTGAGTGCTACATATCAACTCATTAATGTTTCTGGGGAAGGAGAATAAACTTTGCAGCCAAGGGTAATTTTCCTAAGATTGTTTTCCCAGTGTAGCTCCCTGCATCCTTGGTCATGTTCATGAAAAAGCATTTTTGTTTACATGGAAAACCAAACCACAAGAGTTTTCTCATCTGTCATCCCTCTGTTTCTGCAAGTAGACACATGTCCTCAGCAAAAGCCCCACTTGGGCAGTGGCTGAGGTTCAATGACAGTGTCATGTGTCTGCAATGAGCAGTCACATACCACCAGGAGTAAGCAGTTGATGCAAACAGTTAATGAATAACCCATAGGATTGCTATTGGTCATCCATGGCAAATCCTGCACCCAGCTAAATCTTTCTGCTAACTTTGGGAAAGTTGGTACAAATGCTTAGATTGCCTGCAGTTAGTTTATTGAAAATTAAAGGTCGTTCCAAAAAAGGGTGATACGAGGCCAAATTTCCTGCTCTCCACAAGTCTTTCAAGTGGGGCAGCAGAGCCAGCACTGTATTTTCCATTTTGAGTTCCATGATGAAGTTTATATCTCAGACCTTTATAAACTAGAAAGAGATCACATCACCGCCACAAATAAAGATGCTTGCTTCTCTGAGTCATGTGGAAAGGCCTGCAGGAATTAGCCTCTGAGATGAGGTGTGCAGACCCATAGGCGCATGCTTGCTCCCTGCCTCCCAGGCAGGGACTGGCAAAGGCACAACCATCCACTTGTGGAACACAGCCAAAGCAAGTAGTAGATCACATACAAGTAGGACTCTCGTGTTAGAATCAGCTAGTTCTCTAGGTGACACAAGACCCTGTGGATGTGTATTGCACCTCACAGACCAAGGTGCAGGCCGGTGTGTGGGGGCCTATGACAGTGCTGGGAGCTGAGGGATGCCCTGGGTGAGTGGGGAAAGCAGGACAGTGAGGCCAGGCTGGTGCTTGGGGCAGAGCCAGATACATGTTCCCTGGTAGACATCTTCACTAGGGTGGCCCTGGGGATGACACACTGGTTTTACACTGCACTGCATTGTGATACTCCTTTTGCTCCAGATAAGTCCTTTGACAGCCTTCAGCAGCAAGACCATGAGGAGAGGACTGAAAAAGTGTAGAAGGTCGCTTTTTTTTTTATTACTTGAGCTCCTATTTACTTTGCTAGCAATTAGGGAGCTGTTCATTATAACCAGGATGGGGTTGACACGCAGCAGTGACTGTCTCTTTCGTCACAGCCTGTGCTGGCACTTTGGCCCTGTGCAACCTACTCCTTCCTGTACCCTTACAATCAAATATCCAAGTATGCTGCAGGCTCAGAAAAAAACACATGGCTTGTGTTTTGTACTTCTCATGCTTTAGAAAGACTGTTTTGAGACTGAATATGTTCAATTGAATTCTAGAAGAATAATTTATATTGAAACAGAAGATATCAGTAGAAATAACCTCAGAAACTACAGACATTTTTGGCTAGCAATTCTATTGTGAGTTGTTTCAAATCAGAGGTTATCTTTTTTGTCCAGTTAAAAGTTACAGAATATGGTTTCAGGTGTTTCATTTTTTCAAAAATACTTAAAAAACATTATTCAAATATGTCATGCACTTCTCCCAAGTGAATAACATTCATCTCTGTGTTGTCACCAGGGCATGTTGCAAGAGGACACTTCTGAGCGGCAGACAGCCATGTTACATAATGAAATCTTCTTTTTTTCTTTTAAAGCTAATTTACATTTCATGCTTTTGGCTCCTCAAGTACATACTGAAGGAAAACTGGTTGTGTGCCTTTAGCTTTTCCAAACTATGAAGAAATTAAGAAACAAGTGATCAAAAAGAAAAGAACAGAATAAGGAAATATTAATTCAAAGAAAAAAGGAAAAAAAATGAAGAAGGAGAAAAAGAAAAAAGAAGAAGAAAAAGAAAAAGGAAAAGAAAAAGAAAAAAGAAAAGGAAAAGGAAAAGGAAAAGGGAAAGGAAAAGGAAAAGGAAAAGGGAAAGGGAAAGGAAAAGGAAAAGGGAAAGAAAAAGGAAAAGGAAAAGGAAAAGGAAAAGGAAAAGGAAAAGGAAAAGGAAAAGGAAAAGGAAAAGGAAAAG
>WYDI02009054.1:0-29891 GCA_009867235.2 Psittacus erithacus | reverse complement strand
TAGAAACACAGTGCTGCACCAGCCACTAAGAAGGAGAAAAAATGACTGCTACTGCTGAACCCATGACAATGACAAAATGAAAAGTCTTTCTTTTCTTATGTGTTGCATCTGCATGTCCTTCCCAATGATTTAATTTCTGGGATTAAGAAAGGCAGATCAAAACTGGTAGCTTTTCATTGAAGAGTCTGAGAGTATCAGAGAAGAGAAATATGAAGTGACCTGAGTATGGGATGACCTCATCATATTGAAAGGAAGAACCCACCACTTGAAGTGTAGTGCAGCTTTACTGTTTATCAGATGTCAGTCACCAGCGGGGCAGCCTATCCTTGGCTAAATCACAATCCTTTTATAACAGTCTATTATTTCATTCCGTAGTGAACTACAAAGGGTACGGTTCACAGATGATTCAATGAAGGCTGCCATTTGACAGCTTAGTTTGGTTTTTTTCAAATGAGTCTGCTTCAATTTAGCTTTCCTACATCCGAATTATTTCTTATGTCTATCATCCTCCCTTGAAATAGAAATTTTTCTGGCAATCATAGTCTAAAATCTCTTCAGTGATCTTATATAAATACAAATGCACAAAAGCATAAAACAAAAATAATGTAGCAAGAGGCTAAAATAGACTATGGACAAAACTTTCTGCTTCATATTCCCACATAACCCACATCTCCAGATACTAATATTCCCTTAAAAATACCAGTCTCTGAAACAGAGAAGTGTATAGCCTGTCTTATCGTATAACCTGTAGACCTCGGGTGTTAGGTGGTAGGTTAGGTTGGAGAGAATTGGCTGTGAGGATCATATGTATATGTACATACATGTACACATAGGTTATATACACAATATATAAAAAATACAATATACTATGTATATGTTGCAATATGTATATTTATTATGTATATAATATGCATTTACTAAGAATGAAGGACTTAAATATACAAAAGGTATAATTGTTGTGCAGCAGCACCTACAGAGTGGCCTTGTTTTGACATTTCATCCTCAAATGATCAGTTCATGAATTCACATAAGAAAAAGTCTCATATAAAAAAATCTGACTGTTTTTTTTCCCCATTTAAGTGTGCTCGGTAAGCATTTTTTTTTTTTTTTTTTTTTTTTTTTTTTTTTTTTTTTTTTTCAGATCTTTAAATAAAGAGAAAATAATGTTTTGCAATTTTACTTCTTAAGGTAATTAAAGGGTTGTCCTGGATGATCTTATCTAAACAATCACTCCAAACATCCCTGTTCAGCAATTTGTGAGGTTATATTTTAAAACTGGTTGCCATACTCACTTACTGCCGGCTTTGTAAAACCATTTAGGGCTTTATCCTCTGATGATCATGAGAATTTCACTAATTGCCCACTTTAATTATTCATGAACAACTTAGGTTTCTTTTTATTTGAGTCAGTATTAATTTTTAGCATTTTTCCCATTTTATTCTCAGTTATATATTTGCAGAATAAGATTTTATGTGGATTGAATTGGTACAAATACTATAGCAGCCAAGGCTCATAAGAAGCACAATATCTTTGGCTACTGGAGATGAACAAGCCTAGAATCTCTTTACTGGGACATGCCCAAATGTATACTAAAATTCTGACATGAAATATTAAATCGACATTCAAATAAAAAAGGTTGAGTTGACCTTTTCAAGGAAATGTTTTCTGTGCTTGTTTCAGCTAAGGTTTCTAAAAATCTGTTACAACCCCATTCATTTTAAATTAATTAACATTTTTTACCCAATCTTGATCTACGAATATTACTTTTTCAGTTTTATACAATATCAAAAGTACTAGTGGATTGATCTTTGGAAGTATTAACTCATCTAAGCATGGACTCTAATATTTTTGCTCTGTGATGTTCTCAGATTTTCAGACTAAGGTACACATGAGGTCTGAGAAATGTCTAAAGAATAGTCTGATATTGCAAAGAGACGGAGTGGCAGCTCTGCCTTCCTTTGCCAACAGAACTCTTACTTCTTAGCACGTTCAAATCTCTGAAACAAACACCTAACCAGGGATCTTTACTGTGTCAAATATTTTATCCTCAAGAACTTTGTCTCTGTGAATTGGAATAGAATAAGGGGTGGGGTGGGGTGGGGTGTTTGGAAAAAAAAAACCAAACTAAAATCACTTTTCTACCATAATACAGATTTTTCTTTAGAAGTATTGTTTCTATGCTTAATGGGTGCTACAGATTTGTTGGACTCCAAGATGGAAGATGATACATCCTGAGATTCCTCAGTTCTACATCCCAGAGGGTAGAGTCACAGTTCATCCTGTAGGGAAGAACAGAGACACACAGACATGATGCAGCTGAATCACAGTTTTCAAGACTTGTAGCTATTTGTGTTTATGGAGATACTTCTGTATACAGTACTTCAGATGTCAATCATATATATTGCTGCTTTCAAAATAATATATTTTTTATTATTATTTTCAAGCATTTCCTATTTTGACAACAGCAACACAACAGCCACAGAAGGAAGGCAATTTGGGGTGAGGTGGAAGGGAATAAAATTTTGTGTCAAAGAGTTCTCTTGAATACATTCGGCCAATCTAGGTGACAGGATGACAGAACCATTTTTTTTTTTTGCCTGTTTGAAATCTCTGTTCTTGACGAAAGCTCACTAACAAGCTGTATTTCTGTTCTACTGCTTACTTAATCCTGGTCTAAAGCTAAGAGCAAATCCCTGACTGCTACTGTGGAAAACTGGGAATGAGTCCTCAACATGTCTTTTCATGACAATCAATAAACTTGTGTTACAAAAACAAACACTTTTGATATCATCATGTCTGAAAGGAACATGAAATAAGTCTTTGCTACAATTCAGACAAATGGAGTTTAATTTGTCATTATTCATAGAATTCATGACATACTCTATAAAAATTTACAGAAATCCAGATGTACTTCTAAGTCCTCAGTCCCATGTATTTTAAAGCAGTTTAATAATTAATTTCTGTAGTACTAAAATTTAATATAAATTCAGAAATCTGCAGGAAAGCATCTAGACAAATAACATAAAAAGACTGATAGACCTTCTAATTAGATAGAGGCTGAGACCCCTTCTGTCATTTGTAAAATGTCTCTGATATGCAGCGCAGAAGACTCAGCATCTAATTACAGCCAAGCATATCACCTTTAAAAGATTGCTGACTGCTTTTTCATTATTCCATCATGTTGCTAGGAGTGAAAAGAAACCACTGTAATTTGGCTGACCCAGCACGGTGAATTGTGAATTGTTGCCTCCACTTGTTTGCAAACAATTCTTAGTCTGAATATTGTGAATAAAGATATTGAGTAAGACCATCAGGACTGACTTGTGAATAGCTTGACACCTAAAAAAAAGGACAGATTTTCTAAGTAATGATATTGGCAAAAAATAAATCAGTAAGTCACAATACCTTTATCTTTGAATAACCAAATTCTATAAAAGGATATTTAAAGGCTGAAATACCTTATCTGGAATACTGATCAATACATATCCAAAATATGCATGGTTTTCAAATGAGATTAGTTAAAAAGGCTTTTGTAGGTCAAGCTAATATTGTATGTAATTTATATAAAAGCTGTAGGGCCAAAAAAGAATTTTAGTTTTCCTTTAGTAACTTTGCAGTGTCCTCTGGAAGATTTAAGGGCAACTCCTCTTCTACAAGAAAAGCAATCCACCTCCCCCTGCCCCGCCCCAGCCTCTCCCACCTAGTTCCTTTTTCTTTTCCTCTTTTTCCCTTTTTTAGTTACCTAATATTAAGTCCTTTGATTCTGACTTTTTTTCTTCCTTTTTTGTCCTTCCCCTGAAGCATACATATGAGCTGGGTGCAGTTTGGGAAGCAGTTTCTCTCTGAAAAACACATCCTGTGAAATAGACATTCTTTTGAAATAATCAGTACTTTGTGTAAGTCACCCAGTGTTGCTGCAGCATACAATTTCCCATGTCTTGGTTGTTTTGTTTGTTTTTGTTTTTGATTTTGGTTTTGTTTTTTTGTTTTTGTTTGTAAGCAAATTCCAAAAACATATGGTGCCAATTGTTACAATAACTGCCCATGGCTTTTAGTAGAGGATAACAAGCACTATGAGACTAAATCTACAGATCTAACATAGAGTTTTTTGGAAGTAGACATTGTGACAGAAGTAAATTTTCCAGGATAGGTGAATGCATTATAATCAGTTTGAGGGCTGACATCTATAAATAACACTGCTACATTTAAAATACATTGCATTTCAGCTTCACTGATTTCCTCATCATTTGCCAGGCAACCTGCAAGAGCCATGTACTTAGTCTTGCTCAGCTGAAGGGCAGAATCACTGGAATCCACATTTTCACTCTTGTGAGAGTGTGATTAATAGATTGGATTATAGACTCTTTTAGTCTTTATATATAAATAAAAGCATGCCACATTTGTTTGCTGTATTCACATGCTGGATAATCAGTTTAAAGGCAATGTCGCGTTAAAGAAATTGATTTGAGCTTCTTTGAGAAGAATACTGTCCTTGAATTCCATACTGTCTCCTTTAAAATTTATCCCAGTGAAGATTGTCAGGAATTTTCAAACTGTGTCATTTCCACTGTAGAATAACACACTGGTAAGTAGTCAGCTGAGGAGGTTATTTTTTCCTACTTTTATATAGTCACATGTATACACATGCATATATATGAATACCACATTTTTGGCTTTAGTATGTGTTACCAGCCTAGTCTAGAATCCAAGCATTACTTACTCACCTTTCTAGGCTCCTGTAAAGTCCCTTTTCTACATCACGGCAAACTTCTCAGACGACTGATGAACAATCAAACTGACAGGGTGGAAGAGCAAATGCCCAGAAGTTCTTTCACATAGACACCGCTACAGTTTTTTTTAACTGATAATTTCCCTTTAGCCTTTACTTTCTGCAAAATTAATGATTTTATGTCTTGAAATATTAAAGTCTTCCACCAGCCCTGTGCATTTTAAATGCCCATGCCGTAATATGCCATTGTGTAAGGACAAAGGATAAACTAAGAATACAACATTTTTAAATCATAGTTGTTTTCATGTTATAAGTCAGCTTGCACAGATTGTATTCTTCCAATTTCTTTTTTCAGAGCTGGAAGAAAAAATACTTTTACTGTGCTTCAGAAATTTGGGCCAGATCTGTCCTTGTTTATGTAAAGACATTTAGGCCAAAAGGTTTTCTGGTCTGATGTAGTTTGGTCTTCTTTACGGAATTTAGAAATAACCTTATCTAGAAAATGTCATACTGAACTTAATTAGTTCTGGCATGGTGATTATATCAGTGGACAACATAGCTCTGTATGAGCTGTGCAAGAGATTGTTTAGTAGTGTAAGCACCCACAGAGTTCATAAACTGTTCCATAGTATTATCTGGCAAACAGAAGGACAAAAGCAGTGCCAGTTGATATCTTTTTTTAGTCTCATAAATGTAGCAGGAACTTTCAGTGTAAACTGGTGGCATTATTACTATTTCATCACAGTTGGCCTAGTTGTAAAGATGAAGTTATGGCCCAAATGCTATACCAGCCCTGGACATTACTGAATCTGTTCCATCAGCCATGTGGCAATCTTTAACATTAGATGCAGTCCCAGAAGGAAAATGTCTAAGAAGCAAGAAATAGAATACAGAATATGAGCCACAGAATATGGAATTTGACTAAAGCATACTATCCTATCTTCCATTCATTATGCAGCAGTGAGTAGAAATATGTCCATTTGTCACAAATAGCATCTAAAACCCACACTTTTTTTGAGACCTTTTCTCATTTCCTGCCTGTTCTTCTCTATAGCTCATTTATTCTTGGTGTTAAGTCTACACACATTGCTTGCACCAAGCATCATTAAGGATGCAACGGTAGGCCTGAACAATTTATTTATTATTTTGTGCTCAAAATAAAGATAAAGCGCATTCCTATAACAGGACAATGTTAGTGTTAGTTGTATTATTGGGATTTCTTCCATCCTGGAATCTCAGAGCATTTAAATATTACACAGCCTCACAGCAAAAAAAACCCCATGGAACAGGAAAACAAATGGAGAATCAGAAAAATGAGAAAGTATGGAGCATCTGGTTTTGTCCTTTTGAGGAGGCTGTACTTTCAGCCTTTCCTTTCAAAAATCACTTGTATTTTACTTGCTTACTCATTCTGTTCCACACTGCAGCTCATAGACACAGACATAGCAGTAGGCCAAGTTCTTCACTGTTACACTGTATTCTCATACATTTCTGATGTAAGAGTTGCAGAAATATTAATTTTGGTTTTAGCTTCACTTGGAGAAAGGTCAATAAGAAATCAGGTATCTTCCTAGAATTTAGGATGATCAAATTTTGGTTAGCTTTGATTTATCTTTCTTTTGGGTTTTCTGAATGCTGCACTCAAATGCCTGATACAGTTCTAAATATCTCTTGAGAAGTTTTTCCTTCTGCTATTTTGATAAGGTCACTTCGGGGTCTTAATTTTCCTTATTTATATAGACTCATTTTTTAATTACTATATAAATTATATCGCTTTTGTGTTCAAATCCTATAAGCAATCTAAAAAAGAATATTGCAGGCTGAGATATTCATTGACCCTGCACATTTTCATTGAAATCTTGAAGTTTAAGCCTGCTGTGTTCCAATTGATGCTTTTTTCCCTTGAGTAACAGCTGACCCTTCCTAGCAAAGAAGAATGAAACTTACTTTCACCTGGAAAAAAAAAACAACAAACAAACAAAAACAAAAACAAAAAAATCTGTACCAAACACTTTTAAATAAATTAAAATAAAACAAATTTATTTTCTCCAACAGCTCTAATAGCACACTACTCGTTATCTCCATACAAAAGCAGCCTTGAACTCAGAGAAATATTTAACTGAAGCTGGATTGCTGCCTGAGCTCTGTCTAGACACTAGAAATGCCAGAGAGGTGCCTAATGGAACCCAAGGAGAGATGCTCTCTACATATATCCTGTATGCATGATACAATGGTGAATTCTCTGTGTTTCTTAACACTTGTACATTTAAATAGTGTGACGCAGGAATTTATTTTTTTTCCATTGCATTTGATCAGCTGATAGGCTTAGTGCCTGGGAAAAGATGGATTTAATAAAGGTACATTATAAAAAATAAGATTACTTAATACAATACAATTCTTATTACTTACCTTACATATGTATGTCTTATGTGTGCATACATGATGTATGTTCAGTACTTCCCATTTCACTTGGAGAGCAGGTTTTATATAACTAATTCCTGAAAATTTTATACAACTTATTATTGAGAAAAAGGCAAAAATGAATGTGATAAAAAAAAAAGTAGAATAACAGTAATTGTATAAAAGTATGTTAATGAGGAATTCAATCCAAAAAAGAGAGAAAAATATTTGCAATGTTGATGGCACATTTCATAGGCATTTAAATTTGAACTGAACATTTTAAAATGGCTAATCTTTTTTTTCAAAAATTTTTTGCAAGAAAAAGTTTTTCTTATAGACCAGCTGTAAAAGAAAAACTTGTAGATTCTGAATCAAATTATCTTTCTTTCTTATATAAACAACTAAATAATTCAGCAAGTTTTATGACAGAGGAACTTGTATAAAAATATAACAATATTGACGCAAACTTTCCCTCACTGTATTCAAAATTAAGTGTTACAATACTTTTAAACCAATATCTGATTTAATGCTGAAATACAAAGGTAGCCCTTTTATGCAGGTAAATAAAGGCAGGCTCTCAGAAATCTGTTTTGTGGCCTTTGGTAATACAATCCTCTTCACACCTCTTTCACTTGCAAATGACAGGAGACATACATATATATCTCACCTCTCTCAAGATGAAGGATTAATAGGTGAAATTAGACACATTTATTCAATAATAGTAATAAATTCAGCATGATTGCATCCATAAATCTGTCATCCGCTAAACTCCCTGTAAGAAGGCAGATGAAACAAGTGTTACAAAAATATTTTATATTTCAATACTGCAATATGAAAATAGTTAAATAAACAATAAAAGGATATTTCTGCTTGGCTAAAATGATAGCTGTAAAGGTGAAACAGTGCATGAAATGCAATCAGACTGCAAACTCCTGAAGGCTTAGGTCTGTGTATGCAATACCGGCACAAGCAGAAGCACTTATAAAGATGTTCTCTTATATTTCAAATGCAAAGAACCTACAAAACCTGAGTGTCATTCTTTATTTTATCATTACTGAAAATCTCTTGCTATGAGTTGATTCTTTCCTCCCCTCTGTCAGTACTTGTGTCATTAATGCCTCTTGCAGACAGAAGCGGGTTGTAATAGCCTCCTAGACCCTTGCACCCACACAGTTTCCATGGCAGGATTGGGCTCCATGTTTTTTCTCATACTTCAGCTACTATTTTAAGTGTTCATATAACTGTCATACAGCTTTCCAAAAATCTGTCAAAGCTCAAAGGCAGAAGGAGAGTTTAATGGCAGATAGTGACAAATCGTTATTGCAGTAGAGTGGAAGTTTCAGACAGATAAAATCACTGTTTTCTTCTCTTTTTATAGTAGTAGTGAGAGAATGATTAAGATCAAAGGTTTATGTCTAGAACATCAATAAATATCATGGCTTTGCATCACTGAAATTGAAACACTTCAATTATTTATAAGCAGCATCACAAACAGTTCCTGGAATAGCAACATATCTTCAGGATTTAGGCAATCAGGTGCCAAATTACCAAGCAGCTAGTATACTTACTTCCTATTAATACTTGAATAAAATGTTTATTAAATGATTTCTAATGGTGGATGAATTAATAACAATGTAATTCTTTCACTGAAATGTCACCAAAATATAAAGTAATACATAGCTTGCTACAAAAAATCAGATTCTCATTTTGTCTGTTAGCTGGATAGAAGTTAGAATGAGGCAGAGAACTTTCTCATTTCTTCACTCCTATTTATCTGTTGATAATATTGGAATAATAGCATGAAGTATATACTGTACCTTAGCTGCTGTTGCAAGATCTTCCAAATATTTATAAAGTAAAATTTTAAGGGTTTATTTTTCATTAAAATAGCAGCAAGTTGGCTGTAATACTTCCTTGAAATATAATAGAATAGTTTTCTTACATTCTTATTGTGCTCTGGCACACTCTTCTAGGTTAGTCACCAAATCACAGTGAATTGGTTTATTACCCTTCACTAGGTCACAAAAAGATGTGTCAAAATCTGTTTCAAGAAACCCTGCCTCTGCCTTTTGAGTCTCCTCCAAGATGCCTGCATTCCTCATGTCCTCTCCAAGAGAACATACCTGTTAAGCAATCGTCAAAGCACCAGAGTAAGCAATCAACAGCAATGAACACTAGACTGCACTTGCAGTGATTGCAGCCCAAGAAGTGAGCTGAAACAAGATCATAACCTAACGAAAATATGCACTGAGAGCTAAGAGCTCTGGGGAATAGTTCCCTGCATCTGTAATTCCATCAAAAGAAATCAGGTCGCACCGTCTAGGAACAACAGTGCAATATCATTACATGCCAGAGGAGGGACAGATAAATGATGATGAAATGCCAAAAGTGTTATATACACAAATCCACATAATATAATAATTAAAAAATCAAAACCAGAGAGGCCAATAACATTTATTTGTTTTAAAACTCAGATAATGAAATAATCATAATTGAATGGTTGCAATTATGATTAACTAAATAATTTATACTAATCTAAAATGTGGCTTAAGTTTAAAAGCACATTGGCTGTTGACAATTAAAACAATAACTTAAGTAAATTTTTAATGCCAGTAAGCAAGAAATGAATCATCCTGGTAAGGAAAAGGCATGAAGTGGACATATTAAATAACAGTAAATGATCTAAAGTGTGCTGTAACTTTTCCATGCAACTAAGGATCTTAAGTGTTGTGGTACACTTTAGCATCAGAATGCATGAGAATGAAGCATGCCAGCATGCCTGGATGTTGTGGCTGTGAAACTGTCAGTGAGACTGATGTGTTAGCGGAAGGTTCAGTTTCCTTTACTCATACCGGCATTACATTTTGTGTTAAAGACTCATTAAGTACTGAATTCAGTGCCCATTTTGGTATTTACTAAATCATTTCAGAAGTCCCAATTACCTGAATAACCACAAACTAAAAAAAAGAACCTAGAGTTGCTTTTAAAATAGATGTTAAAGTAAGTTTGCACATTTGCATTCTGATTTTTGTTTTATTGACATTAAATGGTCTTATATTTGCATTTGCCTAAATTTATAGAGTTAATGGAGTCATCTCTTTTGGTGTGCCATCCAAGAGCATGAGGTAGTAGGGAAGTGAGGAAGAATGAGAAGACGCAGGAGGTAGCTGAAAGATCCTGAAGATTTCTTGTACATGTCTCTTGAGTGGCAGAGAATTTAAAAATAATTATTATTTTATTATTATTAAGCAGACTGGACATCCTATTTTCTGGTCCCAAATGTATGATATGGGTGACACTACTGAAGAAGGTAGCTGGTAGCTCTAACAGCAGCTGTTTTAGGGACTGTGATATGACCTGAGCTCAAAGCAAGAACAAATTTGCAAAGCATGCTACACTTTTCCCATTATCAACAAATAAAACTTAAATTAAAAGAGCTGAATTTGCTTCAGCTCAGTACAAGGTGTAAGCAAGGTCATTCTAACATAGTTACACAAACATAACATGCAGGTAAACAATTATTGAATTAAATTGTTCTGAAAAGTGCAAAAAGTTGATGAAGTTGATTTCAATTATAACTTTTTGTTTGGTATTTCGCATTTTATATGGCATTTTTCAGAAAACTAAATATCTAGATTAAACTAACACATTTCCCATATTTACTTATGTTTGAAATATTTTTTAAAGGAATTTAACATTGTTTTACTGTAAATTTTGATTTAGTAATATACCTCCATTTTTGTCAGCTCCGATTTTCATTTGTATTTGCAGCTCATCATTTCATACTGTTGTTAAATAAATCAAGAACAGAAGTAATGCTCTTTAATCAGTGACTAATTGTGAATTTTGAAGTTCACAATCAGCAGTTCAAATTCATATAATAGGATACAAAACGGGAAGAAACTTGCAAATAATTTCTGGTCAGCAATATTTTAGAGAGCTTTGTAATCTCTTTTTGAATATTTCATGGACCCAAAAAAAAGGCAAAATCCAGTGAATAAATTATTCATTTTGAATTATTCACTCATCTGTATTCTGGTAAGAGCTTAAATAACATTTCACCATGTTGTTCCATGATGTGATGACATCTAGTGTTGCAATATTGAAATAATCTTATTCTATCATAACCTGAAAAATCCCTGCAATTTGGTGTTTAGAATGAAGACTGCCTTCTGACAGACTTAATGTCTGAGCCTTGGACTCTTTGGGTGTGTTTTGTAGCTCTTCCTGATGTTACAGATCATAGATACAAAATTATAATTGAATTCCACTAGAAGAAAAGCCTGATTAAATCTTGAAATGCTTCCTTGTCTGCTTTATTCAATTATCAGAAGTATTTTGTATAGAAGAAAAAAAAATATACCAAGCTTTCAGAAAGGATAAGAGTGACATTAGATGTTATCAAAAGTTGCAAGTTATACTAACATTTTGTTTTGGGCAGCGGATGATCATTAAGGTGCAGAACGTCTATTGAAAGAAAACCGATTATAGAAGAGATCACAAAAAATTAAAAATCCTTTGGCATGAACTTTTATTCACCTAAAGAGTAATAGCTATTGAAATAAAAAGAAAACTTTCTACTGATTTGGCTGGAGCCTGTATCGTATTTAAAATGCACTGATCTTGAAAATGCTGGGAATTCATGATTCCCTGTCAGTAAACAAGCTTTTCTCTTCTCAGTAAGCATTTATCAGATCTTGATTCTGACAGCTGTACTATATAAAATCACGGCACACTTTCAATATTAAAAATTGAAGATGCTTTGGACTTCATTGTAAGGCTAGTCAATATAAGGGAGATTTAAACTGATCAGGATACAGATACAGAAATCCATAACCTTTTAAGTAAATTATTTCTAAAAAAATATTCTCATGTCTGCCAGTGAAATGTAGTTTTGTGAAGGCCACTAATTTTGTGCCAGGGAACTTCCAGAACTCACTTTAAATTACGCATATTTCTCTCTATTTTGTTGAATAACAGTGATTCTGCTGAATTGAAACGTGATCTTGGAAAATTTGGAACCATTCAGCAAAGCTGAGCAGAAAAATATCTCAGCTTTAAGCATTCATATAATTCCTTCAACATAATCAATCGCCCTGCCCACTTGCATACTGCTAAGTAAACACTTCTGTACTTTGTTAAATTGAGCTCTATCTAGCCATGAAGTTAGTACTCACTCTTGCAGTCAATCAGAAATGTGTAGAAATAAATACTGAAAATTAGACAAAACCAGTACTGTTACCCAATGCAACCAGCTATCCCTCTATTCACAAAGAGACAGATGACTGCCTGAGCATTAAATATATATGACGATATATTGTCTTTTTGTTTCAACCAGTTTTAAATTTGGCTTATTTTGTAATAGCTCTGTTCAACCTGTGGACTCTTGTCTGTGCTTTAAATGTAAAGCTTTTAAAAAACCATTCTGTTTTGTCTCTAAAAACCTTGAGTCATAAAGGATGGAAAGACATTAAACAGAAATTTCCACTCAAGGACATAAGATAAACCACTGTAATTATAAGGTTGAATTTTAAATAAATTCATGCTTTTCCAAAGCATAATAGTATCACAAGATATGGCTTGACATAATAGCATTGCTTGTCATCGCTTCCAAGTGCAACAGACCTTTTGTGTAGATACTGAGCTGTCCTGTAGTTGCGTATGTCACATTGCATAATACAGACCTACTGATTCCAGCTCTGTCACCATCCTTGTCATCATGAAAGATCCCTGCCAATGTAGTTCAAAGCCCAGTATTATTTTTCCACAAAACATTAACTTACGCTGGAATTTCATCAAATGTTTTGAGGTGTAAGAAGATATATAACCACCTTGCAATAAGTTTAGATTTTATGCTTGGTCCATTGTATTCACAAAGGAATGTATGTGTTCTGATCTCCAGTCCAGAAACTGATATACTGAGACACCTTGTACTCCTGCAATTCACAGAATAGTGCAAGGCAGCTATATGAAGAGACCTTTACAGTGGGATCCATGATGTCCAGTATACTAAAAGAGGAAAATCTATGCCAACCAAAAGGAATGCCACAGTGAAGGATGTGCTGAGTTGCTTCCTCAGATTGAAGAACTGGCTTTTGGTCCTGGGTCACTCTTTAGGACTGGAATTGATAGACAGAAACTATCTTATGCATCTAGGTACCTGAAGAAAAGGCGTATAATTTTTCGTTACACCTACAGACTGGGGTGACCGAGGTTCTCAGTTCTTATTTTCTGAACAAGAATACCCCCTCAGAAGATGCAATACACCACTGAATTACATTTACTTTCTATCCCTCCTGCTAAAGCATGAACAGATTTTGAGGACCTAATATATTTGGTTATATTGATATGACTTGGGTAGTTTAGGATATCAGAATGTCATGATTATTGGTGGACAAAGTTGTGAGTAACCTGGTCTAGTGGAAGGTGTCCCTGTCCATGGCAAGCAGGTTGGAAGCAGATGATTGTTAAGGTCCTTTCCAACCAAAGCCATTCTATGATTAGCACTTTTTAATTTATTGTGTCCATTTATTCTTATTATACTAGTTCACTCACAAGCTGATATAGAAATTGTAGTATTACACATTATGTGGAGAAGCACAGTGGCATTTGGCAGAACAGGTTTGTGTTGTGTACATGCAAGGAGCCATGTTAATGCTAATGACTCTACTTTTCGAGTCGGCTTTTGGACATATTTGTCTTTTAAGCTGCCAGTGATATTTCTTCAATAAATCAAGGATTTAATTTGGTCTGCTATTTAATATTTATATTAGTGTGCTTTATCTATTGAAAAGCTACTCCAGGCAGTTGAGGCCACACAGTCTGGCAATTATTTCACAGGCTCAGTTTGCCAAAAGGTTTAATACTTATTTTCTATTACCTGCCACCTGCCAGATATTGTTTGCTATGTAAGTAGTGAAATGTTATCTTACCGGCTGTTTCAAGCCCAGTTCATTTTCGCTCTGATTTTTGTCTTGATAACAGTGTACAGAAAATGTAAGTTAAACCCTACAGGGTTAACTAGCTTGATAGCCCCGACATGAGCATGCTGCAAGTTATTTCCCTGTTCTGTTATTTCTATTATTTCTATGTTTTTTATAGCGAGCAGATCTCTTAATCTTGAAAAATAGGAATGTAGGAAAACCAGTCACTCATGAAACTGAATGGGCTCAAACTTGCTTAAATAGCAAAAGATTTTTTTCATTAAATTTAAAGTTGGGCAAATGTGCCTACTTTTGGAAATATCTTCTTCAGTACTTTTGTGGTATTAACATTAAAGTGATGAAGATAACACTATAATTTACAACATTAATTTATTAACTGTTTCTACCAGCAAAAGAAGTTCTCAAAAAGTACAGGGAAAAAGAAAAAAACCTAATGAAGCAGGACTATACCCAGTCCACCAATGTGCTTCAAATAGTGCATGGGTTCATTCTGAATGTCTACAATATCAAGAAATGAAATGTGAAACTCTGAAAGCTAAGAGCTTGAAAATGAACATGAGGAAAGCTTTTAATTACTCTGGTTTGCTATACCCAAGCTTTCACTACAAGCTTGTTCAAATTACGTCAGATTTCCTACAGCTGGAATTACACAATTGTCATCATATGTCTGTAAGTTGCAAGGTTCCTAATAGTGCTGTATCAGGGGAATTCTCAAATAGAGGTCAGACTTTTTCTTCTACCTGTAATGTGTTGACCATGGCCAGCAACTAAGCACCCACCAGTTGCTTTCTTCCCCCATGATGGAATGCAAGGGAGAACTGGAAGGGCAAAAGTGAGAAACATTAATGGATCAAGATGAAGACACTTTAATACATGAAGGAAAAAATAGGAAAAAAACAAGTGATGCAAAGGCAAGCACTCAACACCTCCCACCAGCAGACTGATGCCTAGCCAGTCTCTGAACAGCTTGAGTTTGATAAGGGAGAAAGATATGCAAGTGCAGAAATGTACAGAGATGTGACAGAGTCATAGCAGAAAGTGTCTTTTATTGCAGCATTCAGAATGGATGTGACTTGATACCTTTCAAGGAGGAGAAGAAAAGATGTAAGATGGTTTGAGTTTGGACAAGTTGTGTGCTTTAGTTGGAGGCTTAGACAGGGAAGTTCCTAGGCATACTTTGTCTGATAGAGTGTCATATTTGGGCAAAGCCTAGGCAGACTGATCTATAGAAAGATCTGAGCTGGAGGGGACTAGCAGTCTATGAATCATTAAAAACAAGGAGTGGAAATATTATCAAAGGAAGGTGTGGGGTGGGAAATGATGAAACTATTTTACCTACCTTCTTGAGTGGCTTGGTCTAAAGAGAAGCAGATTAGTCTAGAGTAGACATCTGGGAGTCATTCATGTTAAGAAAATTATTGCATTTGGTCTTGTGATGACGTTACAGAGAAATAAGTCACAGGGGAGGATGAACAGAGAAGCAGGTCAAATAAGACGCTGGACAAGTACTGGTTTTGAGATCTGGCCAACAGCCATTAGGGGTTGTAATAAAATCAGCTTTATTTTGTGTGAAAGATAAAAGCAGACTTGGGAGGAATGCAGTATACATCTGACAGGGACACTGTCAGCAATTATAAACAGCAGTTTGAGTTAACTTAGAGAGACAAACAATAAAAGAAGAAAGACAAATATCCAAAGTATTAGCAGATGAGATCTGGAAATGTGTTTCAAGTACAAAAGTATTTCACAATAAATAGTTCATTAGATAAATAATTATTTTTAATTTTCTTAAACTTAGGCAGATTTAAGTCTTGTAATATTCTGATGAATTCTTCAGGCTGTATATCCTTCATGACCTGTGTTCTTCATTTTTCACACTTATTCATGCCTCTGAATGTTTTCAGGTATGGTCAGTACCTTTAACCTGAATAAGAGGAAAATTTTGGACATGTCAACTGAACATATTCATGTATGCAATTTTTTTAATTATTTTTCACTGCGCCTAATACCATTCTGTCAACTGTGGAAGCATTAGCTTCATAGCAAGAAAAATAAGTTATTCGGGGGGGATAATTTCTGCATTCATTGTGAAATCTGAACTTTTTGGAAAATATTTGCTACTGAAAGATGAATAAACAATGGTTATTTTTATTAGAAATTTAAACCCCTCAAAAAAAAATTAAAAAAAATTGGTATTCCTCTTGTCACTTAGGCAATGAAATGCCTGTTCTCTTAGTGCTACATTACAGGATGTGAATGCTGGAGCTGAGTGGAACAACTCTGCAGTACATCCTTTACTGCCACTTCTCACAAAGTTAATGATACTAGATGAATATGGGACACTGGTCATCAGTGATTGTACTATATCACAGTCTTACTGAAAAAATACAGAGAAGAATAATGACTACCAAGCATAAGAAACCTCAAAGCCATTCACAAATATGAGGTTACCACCCCTGAGAAATAGAATTCACATTAAGCCGATCAGCCCTGCTTCTTATACACTGTTCTGGGTAAGGAAATAACAAACATAACATTTGCATTTATCAGCATATCCTCAGCTCTGTCTTCTATGGTAAGTTCTTCAGACACAGGAACAGATCAGGGTCACATGCTCTCCTCCTATGAACACAGAATTTTGAGGATATGCCACTGTAACATTGATCAAAAGCACATGTGCCACAGTATCTGTCAGATACTAACAGATATGCAACTATAAATTCTGGTTTGGTTTGTTTTTCAGCAAACAATTATGTTAATCAAACCACATGACCCCTTGTTCTCCTGGGACAGGCACTGAGGGTGACAATAAAGGTGTGCTTAAATTAGGTCCCTAATTAGGTGGATTGATGTCATCTTAGAAAAACATACATAAAAAGAGTATATTAAGAAAAAAAGTTCTGATATTGGTATAAACTTAAAAAAGGTTAGGTAATGGCCAGAGTCATTCTAGGCCAAAGGGAAATGACTGAAAACTAGAAGATGACTGAATGAAATCATAGCTCTTCAAGAAGTATGCACCTCCATCTACCCTAGACAAAATACTTTCCACAAACAGAGATTACCTTTCCTCCATCATGTCTTGGTAAGCATAAACTTCTAATAATCTTTCATTAGCATGAAACTTTCTGAATATAGGAGATCATTGTAACATAAGGTCCTGTCAGTTTATTTGCATTAGTTATAAGAGGAAGTTGGTAGTGAAGGAAGAAATAAACCCCAATTTCCTAGGCCTCATTCAGCAAATAAATTTCAGAAACCTACCTCTTCTAAAGTGAGGTGGTTCGACAGTAATTTATTTTTACATCTTTCTAACAAATTGCATGCTAGAATCATTTCACAACATTGAAATGTACAATTGCTGGGAGAGATATAAAAATTATAGCAATAGGAAGGAAATTAAGAGATACTGTTAAAAGTTTCAATAAAAAAAAAAAACTTAACTGTAATATATTTAATTAAAAAATACATTTAAATATTATGCTTCCAGAAAGGTGATTAAAACCTAATGATATTAAGCATCAGTAACTGCTGCTATTGGAACAGCTATACTTTTAGAGGAGATTCTTTGGACTGATTTAGCAGCAATCCAACTTTTCTACCTATGTTCATTCTTATACAGGTTACATCTGCATCTTAACCAAAGTGCTATTGTCCTACAGTTGTAACACATGTGAAGTATTTTACTAATGTTTCAATTATGGAGTGAATTGGATGCTATGCTAGGGACCTTTTTGGCAAAAAAGTGTCTGAAAGCACTTGTCAAGATGCAGGCTGAATCTGAGGAGTTCCTCTCAATCCTATTTAAAGGCTGATTAGCTTACGAAACATCTCCCTGGCTTGGGGTTACCTTTAGTGCAACAGCTCTAAGCACAACAAAAGCAGTTGTGTAGCAGCCAATACACATTTGTCGAGAACACATTTTGTCCAATGTGTATAATTCCTTTCCATGACAGGGTAATAGGACAGAGGCAACAGGGGAGAAACAGTAGTGTCATACATCCTGGCTTTAAAGGGGGCTTGTTAGTCTCTCAGGTGTCATTTTCATAGATGCACCAGGGACTTAGGGTCTTGATGAGCCTACTGTTGGATACAATCTTGCTGGATTAGTGTATCCAAACTGTAGCAGGGAATGTTTTGTTGCCATGATGGAGAGATGTAACAGGTGCGGCACACTAAGGTTTCACTTGGGCCTCAGCACAGGCCTGCTCAATGCATTAGGCAATAGGAGATATAACTTGGTCCAAGTCTATTAAATTTGCAGAATGTGAAACTGGGAGTGCATTGGGAAACATGAAATATCACTGAACTGGCAACAGCACTCTGGAGAGAACTGTATTTCATTCCAGTTAACCATTGCAGTCATTGTGTGCTTACTCACGTTGCATTGGTTTCCAAACATTGTCTGGGTTCTCAGTTCTCTGGCAATGAAGCAAAAAGCAGGGATAGATGACTATATTCATGTCCACAGTGGGTGGAACAGAAAATAGTAATCTTAAATGGCAGATAGATGTCATGAAAATGCTCTAGGATTAGGAATACTGAAGGTCTGGAGAAAACTGCTTAGAGCTTGCATCTTTGTCACTCGTTACAGGTGGCTGAACCTGACAAGAGGGAAGTCCCAGCTGACACCTGTTGTCCTGGCCCCACAGAGGTGAGGATGCTATAGGCCCTTGCCCCAGTCTCAGCTAGCAGGAAGGCTGGGCTAGTATTCAGAGTAGGTGTGCACAAACGCACACACACAGAGCACTCATACAGAACACACACATACCTGGTCACACAGATTCACCACAGTCAGAGAGCAGTGCTGGTACCAATATCCATGCAGACACCAGCAGAACTCATGCAAACATGAACAGTGCAGATGGACACATCCTGCTCATCCCCTCTTGCCAGGAGAGGACTGGAACTTGCAGTAATCAAATACTGTACACAAACAATATGTGTCTCTTCAGCATTTGGGCTTAGATGCTCACTTTTGTCTTGTTGTTGGTCCTCATATCTTGGTGTCCTCCTGTTGTTTGCCTGTGGACCTATGAGCCCTTGAGGGCCCACTCCAGACACTGGTGCTCAGATTTCTTGTCATACTTGCCAAGCAGTTTGCTAGTGTTCTCACATGCACAGAATAGAGAGTGCACCCTCATGAAAACCACAGAAATAGGATTTAATGTGGGGAGGACAGATTGCACTGATCATATTCAGGCTTTCTCAAAGAAGTGTACTCACCAGCAGCCTGTTTGCACTTCACTGATCCCTCTTTTCCCTTTCTCCCTCTATTGCCCCATACTTTGCCCCCTCCTTGATCCACCCTCATTCCTCTCTTTCCCCACTTTTTTCCCTAATCATCCCGTACTGGCTCACATTTCCTCTATCCCCTTAAAATATTCCATAAGTTTTACAAAATATCAAAACTTTACTCTTGCATCACCCCACAGTAATCCCCATTCTCCTGGAGGCAATGCCCCCTTTTGTTCTGCATGATGTTCCCCTGACTTCTCTCAGTGACTTTCACATCAGGGCAATGGTCATATAATTCTCCCTTGATGGCCCTAGGAGTAGCCGAATTAGGGTGCTCTTTTTTGCCCTGAAGAGGTTAGTGGATTCCTCCTGCTTAGTCTGTCATTGATTCCCTGATCCTTAGTTTGTGTTCACTGCAGTTAGCTTTTAATCACGTCACTTAACACAGGTATTTAAGAAAAGTTTTGATGAATGTCAGGAATGGTATCATAATTTTCAGTCTCTGTTCAGGAGGACTAGGCTTTATCTTGGAGTCCACTCAAGGCCTTTTTATCAGACGGCTTTACCAAGGAAATAAAATACAGTTGTATCTTATCTTTCATTATTAAAAGCCCAGTCAATGTTTTTTGTTTTTTATCTTTTTGTTCGTTTGTTTGTTTTTTCCTGGAACAGAAAGTGTTCTTTAAACTAAATGCAAAGACGAGTCATAGATCTGTGCCCTGAATTTCCTAATTCCCACATGCTGTATGGATAAAGGATTGACTTACTTAGGGTAAAAACTTGAATGACTCCTGTAATTTTTTGCAGAGTTTTTGTCTTCACACCCTAAGAGGCAAATAAAAATTGAAGCAAAATGAAAATTTATAGGAAGAATTTGCAACTTTAATACCTCAACAGTTGGTTTTATTCTTTAAAATGTCAATGAAAAAAGCTGCCTGCACTGAATTAAAAATTCAGAACTGACTTTTTCAAATAAATTTCAGACATTTACCCTAAGCCATAGCCTTAGCAAGCTACAGAAATAGCCATTTCATTAATAAGCTAAAGGAAAAGCAATTATTTATGGTCTTTTTTAGACAATTTGGAGCTTTACCTATACTATCCAACCAGTTTCACAGTGTCTTTTTATTTTAGTGACTAGACATTTTGAAGAAATCCACAATAATCCATAAAATCTTTGCAGGAAGAGAAATACTCCTATGAAGCTTTTTCAGCTGTACGGTTTTCAATACTTCCTTTTAAAGGACTATACCAACAGCACTTTTCCAAGAAGTTTACAAAATATCCCCAGTACCTTTAAAAATAAAAGGCATCATATTCTAATTACATTGTTAATAGGAAGTTCATTTAGACTACGATCCCTATCATCACCATAGTTACAAAACAGCTTGAACAGAAGTAAGAGAGCTAGAATACATACTTCCCTAGTTTTCTCTTCTTTCTAAACTAAAACAGCTGAAGATCATAGCAGCTGGTTTAGATTGCTACAGTATTTCAGTGAAAACAAAGAATGCTGTCTTAAAAAACAGAGAAAAATTCCTCAGGTGCACATTTCATTGGCACAGAAATTCCAGAATATAAGTGTTTGGGAGTTTACAAGGCTAGCAGGAAAAGCCAGCATTATAATTCTTGATTACTTTTAGAAGGAAAGTTACACTTTGTGCTTTTGTGCTTAAGTGCTATAGTAATACAGGCAAAGGTAAGATTTAGCCAAAGGAAAGATTATTCCACTCTTCCTGTGTAATAGAATCATAGAAGCATAGAATGGTTAGAGTTGAAAGAGACCTTAAAGATCATCCAGTTCCAACTCCACTGTCACAGACAGGGACACCTTACCTAGACCAAGGCCCTGTCCAATGTGATCTTGCACACTTCCAGGAATGGGGCAGCCATGACTTCTCAGGGCAACCTCTTAAGGTGTCTCAACACCCTTATAGTAAGGAATATAACTTACAGTAATGTTTCAATACCTTTTTCTCACAACCATCATGAAGTAGCTATACCCTGAGATAAAATATCAGATTAGATGGACTTTGTGCCTGGCCAGTTTAGTAATTTCCATGTTTTGCAGACCTAAAAAAATCCATTTAAAATTCATTGCATATAGAAACCTATCAATTCTGAGGCTCAGAGATGTCTTTCTCTTAAAAAGTAGAAAGCAAAGAAAAAAAAAAGGGATACAGGTGTTTACCAAGCTGAGTTCTGATATTTGCCAAGCTGAAAAGAATATGCAAACTATATAAAGGAAGATAAGTTGAGGAAGGAAGACACTATTTTAAAAGGTCCTTAATCCTTTCCAAAAAATGCTGAGCTTGAGTGCAGATAATAGTGTATCCACTTCCTAGAAAGTTGTTGTGTATTGCTGCATTACTTGAATCCATTCAGCAGTATTTTATTCACTTTAAGAAATAATTTGGGTTTAGTATATTGGGTGGATAAATTGGAAGCATTGCAATTTTTTTAATTTATCTAATTATTGTACTCTAAGTTTAAAAGGTAAGTAACAAAATAGAGTTTCTCATGAAAAAGAGAAGCCACTCATTCTATCTTTACTGTCCCAATGTGCCAGGTCATTGTCTGTTTGCTAGGAGTAAATTCTTTTCTATCTTTTCTCTACCAAAAGTAGGGGAGTGAAAAGAGCTGATACTAAAGCATTTTTATCAATGCTATGTCTCTGAGAATATACATATAAATATAAAATATATCTACACAGTAATATGTCTCTGACAATAATAGAGGTGGTGTATTAGGTTTAGTGCTGGGGTTTTTTTTCATCTTGGCAATTGTTATGATGTGCTGGATGGTAAACTTCATGTTAGGCATTGCAAATGAAGCAAATGAGGAATATTGAAAAACGTTTTAGTTTCCAGTTCATAAGGGTTTTTTTTATTTTCCCCAGAATAAGATCCAGTGAGAGATGATCCATTAAAAACGGTTCACTATTTCATGGATTTGTAATTATTCTTTAATTTGAATGAAAACTCTTTCAAAATTTCTAAATTCAGTGTTTTTCCTTTTGAATATCATGCACATCTGCTCAGCCACGTAAAGTACCTTGCCGGATCAGCAGTTATTCAACCAATCATGGTGAGCTTGGCAACATTAAATAGTTTACATATTCCATGTGGGTGAATGTGTCTTTGACAGCTGTCATACACATCCCCTCTGTCCACAGCTAGCAATCATTTACGTTTATTATGACTTGCAAAAGATAACAGCTCCTAAAATCTGGTGTTCAAGCTAAAAATCTATGTACTGATATGCACAAATGCCTTACACACACACTATTTTTTAAAGGAATGTTTTCTTGTTGGTATCCTACTGCAGAGAAACTAAGTATATTTCCTTTTTTTTTTGTCACATTTTCTAAGAATGTGTGTTTACAGACATGCCAAGTCCGACATCAGAATTATTTGTTCATCCTGATGTGGAGAATTTCAGGAGAGAAATATTTTGGTGAAAGAACATTAGAGTACTCCTGAATTAGTGCTGCTGTGGCCATATTCTCCTCTGCAATATTTAGGGAAGATGGACAGAATTCATTTAGCTAGTCTGGTTGTTAGTGCAGCTCTGACATACTCCACAAAGCTTAGTGAGGTCAGGTCTCAAAAAGATCAGAGTTCAGCTGAAAGCTAACTAAAAGCTCAATATTTAAAAGTGGCCTTTAAAAGGGAATTTCAAACCCGTGTGGTTTAGTGCAAGTAATACTGTAATAAGCACTAAACTTCTTTTCTCTGCACCTCTGGAAATCCAAGCAAACACTAGTACTTAAACACCCTATTTTAATCCCAACAGAAATAACATCTATACTTGTAAGTTACCACCTGCTGCAGCCAATAATGGTTTTCCGCTGAAACCTGGCAGGCTTTCTGAGGTTCCCTCAGCTTGTGTCACCTTTCAGACACTGTCGTGTTTCAGAGCTCTTACAGACTCAGACAGCAGCAACTCAACCCGCCCAGCGTGGACGTGCTCGGACCACCTCTTACACTGATATGATCTCTAACCAGAATAGGCTTTAGCAAAAGCAGACACAGCAATTGCCTGTGGTCAAAAGCCAAGCTGAGGCCCTACGAAGGAAAGTTAGGTACTTGAGCAAGTAATATAATGTGCTTGTGAGGGCACAGGTTGCCCCCCACCTGTCTTAGCTTTAACCGGGGCTTTCAAAAATTTACTGGTGGTTTCAAATTCTGACTTTTAAAGCAGTAAAATACCACCAATTGCATTAATAACTTATTTTTTTGCAGAGAAAAGTAGAAAAGCAAAGTGCAAACTCATCCCCTGATCTTGCGGTTCTGGTTTTGATAATAAATATGCAACGTGTGATTTTCACCTCTCTTCCAGTAGTGTCTCAAGGACCACCTATCATACATCCAACACCTTGAATAAATTAGATTCCTTCATAATTTCCTTTTCCAGTCTGGTTTGTTCTGGGAAAGCAGCTGTAAGAGCTTCTTGCTGTCTTGCTCCCACCCCTCCTCCACATCTATCAGAGTCATATGGCTCCTGGTAGAAACCCAAAAGGAAATAAAGTCATATTTTTGATCAGAGCCAAAACGTTGTTTTAGAATAACAGCTGTCAAAACCTGGCCAAAAAGCTTCATTTTAACTGCATATAAAGTTTCACTCTTCAGTGTGTACAGTGATTTGTAAAAGGGTCAGTGGCATTGTCTAGGACTATAAGGAAGCACTGCTGAAAGCATTTAAAAGATCAGGGGGTAAAAAAAAAACCCTTCTCAATCAGCTTTTCAAACATTCAATAATTTTTTTCTACTTTCAGTAGTAAAATGTGCTCCGCACAAAAGTCTTTAGGTGTACATTCAATTAAAGACAGGGGAAAACTAGAGGAGCAGGCTGCGCATCATGCCTGAGCTGGAAAGAAAGAAAGATTTCAAGCCATGAGCTTTGGTAAGGTACATTTCAGAACTGTTTTTGTTAAAAGACAATAAGGGCATTGTCTCCTCCTCCTCCCCCTTCACAGGCACTCTAGGCTACTCTTTTCTACTTGTTAAAAAACATTAACCGATCCACAGCATATTAAAGGAACCATTGTTAGGTTATGTGCTCTTAATTGTCTTTTCAGATTGATTTCCACAGCCATCACATGTGGCTGGCATTTTTCTCCATGATGTGGTGTATATACCTCCTTCCAAAGCTCCTAGCCAAATGGGCAGCCTTCAGGAAGGGACCACAGCTGCCTGGCCCTCGCTGCAGATACGTGCACGGAAGCATGGCTGGCACAGCTCTGCCGAGTTTTTTCACAGGCAGACTAGAGAAAAGGGTCTTTCTGGCTTCAAAAAGAGAGGGAAGAAGGTAGCAGTGAACAGAGGTTACCGTCCAGAGGAAGCTGGGATTACCTCCACTGTAGTCTTGCCAGGAGTCAGTGATTTTTAGTTTGCTTCTTGAAGACTGAAAACAACTGGAAGAAACCAGGAAATACTGGCTTTAACAAGAAGCTAGCTTTGACAAGACCAAGTTTTAAACCATTATCTACACCTACGAGATCTTAAGACTTTTAAGAAAGTTTCCTGTTGACCAACTTTGTTTGGACAGCATATTATACATCGTCTAATTCTTCTCGATTGCCTAAAGAGAAGAGCTCCCGTTTACAGTATCACAGCTCTGTAGGAAGTGCCTATGAAAGATCTGCCCTTGGGAAGTTCCTGTAGCTCATCTATACTGATGTAATTTTTCTGCAAAGTTATACTGGAAAAATCAGTCAAAGGATTCATTTTTGATAGTAGTGTTAAGACATTTCCCTAAATTACTTCAGTCATATTGTGAAAAAAAGTGCATTTCCAGTGCAAATTTGTTCTTAAAAAAAGACTTTAGCAGTGAAATTTTGTCCACAAATTCAAGTGAAAAATTTATACATTTCATAATGCAGACCTGCCTGTGGTTATTTTCTTTCAAATGGGTCAAGCTACAAGATAATGCAGTAGCTGTAATCCTGCAAACTCATATCTGAGAATCTGAAAGTCAAGTTCAAGTCATGTTTTCTAACGCTTAATCATTCATTTACAATTACAAGGAATAATACCACAACCCAAACCACTTCATCTCTCTATCAGTAAAGTAAATGCAGTTGTCTTAAGTGGACTTTCTCAGCATGTAATTGCTCAAAATTTTGTAAACAAACCAGTTGTTGCCATACAAGTGTCCTTATTTCAGCTGTAACAGTTTTTCTTTTCTTCTTCCTAGTAGCCAGTGCAGCGCTGTGTTTTGGCTTTAGTCTGAGAACAATGGTGATAACACACCAATGTTTTAGTTGTTGCTAAATAGCTTACTCTGACAAAGGGCTTTTCAGTCTCATGCTTTGCCAGTGAGGAGGGGTGCAAGAAGCCGACAGGACACCTGACCTAAATAGCCAAAGGGGTATTCCATAGCACAGCACTTCATGCCCAGTATATAAACTGAAGGGAGTTACTGGGGTAGGGCTGAGTATCGGTCAGCAGGTGGTGAGAAATTGTATTGTGCATCACTTTTGTTTATTGTTTTTTTCCTCTCTTCCCTTTTAGTTTTATATTCTCCCCTCTTGTTATTTCCATTAACAGTAGTAGTAGTAGTAGTAGTAGTAGTAGTAATTTTATACCATACTTTAGTCATTGGGCTGTTCTAATCTCAACCCTTGCGGTTTACATTCTTTTGATTCTCAGTTGGATGGTTCTGAGTTACAAGCTGGGCTTAAGTCACAACAAGATGGAAAAATCTACAGCTCTGCTATGCTCTTTCTGCTGTGATAAAAGGTTTTAACAAGGCAATAAATTTGTTTCTGTCAGCTAATAATCCTAACCAGATACAATCCTAAATACACAGTTTTATTACATGCAAAGGATAGATACCTTAAATTAGAAGACGCCACATTTACAGCCAAATTTTAAAGGCAATGTGATGTCTTTATTTCTTTGGAAAAAAGTGATTGGCTCTGATGAATGATAAAAATACATTTTTTATATTTCTCATTTTTATAGCAGTTAAGAAAAAGTTTTCTCAGGCTACTTTATGTGACAAAATGAAATATAATTAAGAAGTTATCATAGAACATCTACCTAGTCAGAAAAGCATTTTCACTGTAAAATACAGAGAAAAAAGCATTTCTCAAGTTTTCCATGCAGTTTTCTATTAAAAATTACCTGCCATCTTTTAAAAAGAAAAATATTTCATAAGCAATTAAAGTTTTACAGATGTATCAATATATGTTGAAAAATATATTTTTAGATTTCCCTCTAAATTAAAAAATATCTCAAGTCACTTGTAGTTAAATGTCATCTGTATAAGTCATTTGTTGGATAAATTTTATCAGGTCTAACTTCAATTAAGCGTGTAAGGTCTTAGTCGTTGAACATTTCATCCAAACCCACATTTTTTTTGCTTTGTTTTCCTTTCACTTAAGTGGACTTTGCTAAAACAACCATATTCAAAAAGTGGAATAATCTTTTTGGCGTAGTGAATATTTTCAACAGTCTGCCTGCAAACTGCTTGACTGAACTGAATCCAAGTCAATTATGTTCATTGCAAAAAAATGTATGATATAAGTTCACTAATAACTTTATTGTCCAAAGGCTAGTTGCCTGGTTGTACAGTTGAAGCACGCAGGTTATTGTTGCAAATGCTCCTTTGAAAATTCAGATATGATTCTTACATCTGTGACCAAACCCTTATGTAATAGACAGGACAGATAGGGATCCAGCATATCAGATCAGATTAAGTGTTAGATTCTCTAATGGGGTCACTGATTTGTTGGGTATCACCGTTAGTTTCAAAGTCCAGCAAACAGGAAGAGTCTTGTGAGATGAAGAGTATTGTGTACTTTTACTACAAATATGCAGTGAAATACTCCTTATCTGTCTATCTATGTGCTATTTTTCAGACTCCTCCTCATCTAGTTTTCTACCCTCTTTGTTGTATCAGTGACATATTTCAAGAAGAGTATAAAAAAAAAAAAGCAAAACAAAACAACTGAAACCAAAAGGGAAAGAAGAGGACTGCATCAATGTAAAAGAGGGATATTAATTTGTGGAAGAAAGCAGAAATAGACAGCTGGGACTGAAATAATGAAGAACTGCATGCTGTAAGAGAAGATCAGGATCAAGATCATCTCAGGAACCTGAAAGTGCACAGGTCCATAAGAGCTGACAAGATGCATTCAGGGATCCTGAAGGAACTGGTAGATGTAGTTACCAAGCCATTTTCTCAATGACCATGTGGAGACTGATGACAAGTGGTGTCCCTCGGGGGTCGATGTTGGGACTGTCACTATCCAACATCTTTGTTGGCAACAGGGAGAGTGGGATTAAGTGTGCCCTCAGCACGTCTGCTGATGACATTAAGCTGTGCGGCGCAGTTGACACACTGAAGGGAAGGGATACCATCCAAAGGGACTCGACAGGTGGGCTATTGTAAACCTCATGAAATTCAAAAAGGACAAGTGCAAGGTCCTGTTGGGGCAATCCCAAGCACAATTACAGGCTGAGCGGATAATGGATTGAGAGCAGCCTTGAGAAGGACTTTGGGGTGCTGATTGATGAGAAACTGGACATGAAGCAGCAGCCTGTGTTTGCAGCCCGTGTTTGCAGCCCAGAAAGCCAACTGTATACTGGGCTGCATGAAAAGGAACATGACCATCAGGTCAAGGGAGGTGACTGTCCCCCTCTACTCCTCTCTTGTGAGACCCCACCTGGAGTACTGTGCCCAGCCCTGGGGCCCCAACACAAGAGGGATGTGGACGTGGTCAAGTAAGTCCAGAGAAGGGCTATGAAAATTCTAAGGAAGCTGGAGCACCCTCTATGAAGGCAGACCAAGAAAGTTGGGCTTCTTCAGCCTTGAGAAGGCACCAGGGAGACTTTCTAACAGTCTTCCTATACTTAAAGGCAGCCTACAAGAAACCTGGAAAGGGATTTTTTACAAGGGCATGTAGTGACAAGACAAGGGGGAATGATTTTGAAACAAAAGAGGGTAGATTTAGATTAGACAGTTGGAAGAAATTCTCTATTATGAGAGTGATGAGACACCCTGGCACAGGTTACCCAGAGAAGTTGTGGGTGCCACACCCCTGGTAGTGTTCAAGGGTTAGATGGGCTTTGAGCAACCTGGTCTAGTGGAAGGTGTCCCTGTTGTGACAGGGATTTGGAACAAAAATGGCTTTTAAGTTCCTTTCCAGCCCAAACCTTTCTATGTTTCTATGGTTCTATGAGCTAAGTTCTGAGGAAAATAACTTCTTCAGATGCCTTTGTGACCAGGTAAAATCTACATGGAACTAGGCTTCTGGTGTGAAGCATTTTAGTGGCAATGGTGCCTTAAGGACTCTCTGCTCCTCAGTTTCTTTTTTTTTAATCTTGTGCAAAAATAAGTATTAAGAGTAAATTGAAGGAAAAAAGTCTTTTTAGCTCAGGCCATCTCACTGAATTTATGTCTGTGCTACTGAGGAGGAAATTAAGATGATTATAGGAATCAATAGGTCAGGCAGAAGGGAAGAGGAATGGATGGGCAGTCTTTACCCAGTCTATGTCCTTTCTGCTATGGAGCAAAAACCTCTGAGGGCACTACCAACAGGAATGGCACATCTATCTGAAGTCAGGAAAAAAACGTGCTTTAAAAATAACCAGTTAAGTTGATTTTGCTTATATCTCTGAAATAGCAGTGTATACCTAGCAAAAGCACAGCTAGCGCCTTTAAAATAACATTACTTCAATATATTTCAGACTCAGTAAACAGCAAAAAAGGGGCTTTCTCAAAGTTAGGTTCCTTAATATAAGCAATTTTTAAATACCTGTAATTCATTGAATGCAAAAACTTGTGTAGCTTTCAGTGGTCTTGAATTTGTTGTCAGCTCCTTGGATTAAAGTCTACAAAGCACACTAAGCCACTGGGAAATATTGCTAGTATTCTACCTCAGGGGTAACACAGTTCAGTAGTTCACCCTCTCTGAAGCAAAGGCAAATAAAAATGTATTTCCCCATGGTGCCCTCATGTGTGAGAGGCTTGAAACAATTAAACTATGATCTCGGTAGGCGCTATTACTCATATGATTATTGCCTCAATGCAGTTCCTTGTATATCTTAAATATAGTTCAGTTAAATATACTTACATTGACTTAATTCCATACAATCAGCAGAGATATGGCTGACATTGAAGAACGTGCTTGTGTTGATGTGTATTCTTTTGGTGAATGGCATTTGTTTATTTCCAAACCCACATGTTTATATAAAGGCTATGAGCAGATGAACTCACTACTCACAGAAATAAAACAGATGAACTGCTCTGCAAAGCATACCAGCAAGCATTTAAAAAACTAGGATTCTTCAAGTTGCATTCTTGCAAGGCAGAAGCAGGGACTGTGAGAATGAAGACCCTAGGCCTACTCTAGGAAAGGATCTGGTCCGAGACCACCTTAAGAACCTGAACATACACAAGTCCATGGGACCTGATGAAATCCATCAGCGGGTCCTGAAGGAGCTGACAGATGAAGATGCTAAGCCACTGTCCATTGTATTTGAAAAGTCATGGCAGTCAGGTGAAGTTCCTGACAACTGGAAAAAGGGAAATATAACCCCCATTTTCAAGAAGGGGAAAATGGATGACCC
>WYDI02009051.1:119218-148119 GCA_009867235.2 Psittacus erithacus | reverse complement strand
TTTTTCATGTGCCTTAGCATGCCTTCCAGGAGAACCTGCTCCAAGATTTTGCCAGGCACAGAGGTGAGACTGACTGGCCTGTAATTCCCAGGGAATTATCATCATCATCATCATCATTATTATTTTCAGGTAGATGAATTAGTTACAAGGGACATACCGATAAATGCACTTCCTCTTGCCTTCTAAATTCCTGGATTCTCAGTATAAAATGAATCTGGCAGAGCTTTTTGTTTGAATTAAGAGATGTGTATTTTGCTGCTTATTTTTCACAGTCATCTGTTACATATTAGCCCTCTATAGTCCACTCCTACTTTCTTTGAATTCCCTAGATATGTAGAGAAGGAAACCCCTTTTTCCCACATTTACACTGAACACTAGTAGCGCAGGTCAGGATCCTGGATTTCTTCTTTCATTTTTAAACTGAAACTTGCGCTGAACTGAGACCAGAAGTTTGTTTGGGAGGCAAAACTGGGGAATATTCTGGAGGCAACACTCAAATCTCAGCTACCCATAGCCAGAACAAGCTCTGGTGGGAGTTATAGGTGGTGGATGGAAATGGCTGTGTGCCCTCATTCTTCCCCAGCCAGCCTGTGGGCAGCAAGGCAGGAAGTGATCCCATCAGACACCAGGCTAAGCCCTTGCTGCACCACACTGTGTCAGGAGATGCAATCAGGTTCTGCTTTGCTGTCTTTGCCACACATGTCACACTGAGCTTTTCACCACTTGGACTATTTCAACCTTTAATTACCTCAAGCAGTAGGATTGGAGGGTATTTAGCATATTAGAAAAGATATTTCTAAGCCTGGGTTATTTATTTACCAGTATTTAACCCAAAAAGCATTTGAACCAGTAGAGTGTCCCTTAAGAGCAATGAAATGCTTTGGGCCTCTAGAAATTACCTAAATTTACGTGTTTATTCATTGTTTTCTTAATTTTCATAATCAGTAAACTAACTGAGCAAAGCCAGTTTGCTCTTCCAGACTTTTATTTCTAATTAGAACTAACGAATAGTCAGGAGAACAACATAGAGGAGTCACTGATTGAGCCATATGACAAATTTCTATATAAATAGGCTACTTGGCTGCCTCTGGGAAAGAAGTCAGCTATGTGTCACTCACAGAGGATGTTACACTGACAGGTGATAGGAAAGGGTTTGGTTTTTCAGCAGAAGCTGAAATTTGTGTAAGGTTATATTTCCTTGAATTCAGAGAAAGAAAACTTTGCAAGCATTGAAGTTCACAATTTGAAACCTAGCATTAGTAGGCTTTGGTCAAGAAGGATATGTAAGTTTTCCACAGAAAGGTAAATGAACACAGTTTCAGAACATTCCAGAGATTTGTTCTTGTGACTGGTTTGGGTGATATAGAGATTGCTTTTGAAATTAGGTTGGTTTGGTTAGTTGTTGGGTTTTTTTAACACCCTTTGGCTTACATGCGTCCTACAGAGTCCAGCACCTTGTCCTACCGGGTTAAACTGCTGATCTTCCAGAAAAAGAAAATGGTATAAATAGCTGTCAGCAGGGCAGGACAGATACGTGTGCTGTCTGGAATTTCCAGAGATCCTAATGTCAGGCCAATCCTGCAACACTGATTCAAGGGGGAAAAAAAATTCCCATTGGTGTAAAAATGATTTTTTACTCAGTAAGGTCTTGTTTGACTGTGATTTCATAGCTATGAAATGAGTTTAATAGTAAAAAAAAAGGAAAAAAGGCAAAACAAAAAAACCTGGCCAGCTTCAAAGACCTTGAAGTAATAATAATTTCTACATTCTGCACTCTGACAAAATCCAAGCAAAGATGTCCTTAGCTCTGATGTCTCGTGACAAATTTTTAAACCAGAAGGGAGTCCTTTGCTCACCATTTGTGGTGAGATTGCAGCGTCTCTGGTACTCCTAGACTCACAGTACATTTTAAAAGTTCCATGTCATTGCAGCGAAGATGAAGGGCTGTGAGTCAAGAAGCCCCTTTAGGGCATACTAGGGCTCCTGATGGTCCACGTTGTTAACCAATGTTTGGTTTGATCTTTAGTATATAATTCTGCATGAGAAAAGAGTGAAGTTCACCATGAATTGCTGATTAATAACAGCATGGGGTTTTATACCAAGTTTTGATTGCATTTCTTAATGAGTACAACTGTTACCTGACAGCAGTATTTTAAATGAAGAACTGGGAACTGCAATGGGGCACACAGCTTTTTCACTGAGAATCTGAAGCGTCTTCATTTTCTTGGGTACAGGAACATTTTTTTAATAAGTTTTTTTTGTTAATTTATTTTGCTAGAGTTTAATACATTTCTGTGTCCTAATGATCCTTGAAGACATCTTTTGGATTTGTTTCCTACTCTATTTGTTCTCTGTCTTTCTTCTCTGTATCTGGTGTTTCTTAATCTTTAGCTTTGCTGCTGCAGCTGTTACTGGGAGGGAGATTTTGGAAGAGCACATCCATACGGTCCTCTGCTGCATATACAAGAACAGAGAAAATACAAATGGACACAAAGAAAAGGGTACAGTGTCTATGAAATCCTCAGATCGTAGGAGAAAATGCAAAACAAGAAAGAAGATAAAATACTTATTTTCAGGTGGAGGGGTCTTAATAAAATAAAGCATACAATTTTAAGATATCATATGGTATTTTAAGCTAAATGTATCTACTTTGAGATGTCTCAGCCCAAAAGCATCGAAAGAACTCTCATCCTTTAGTACCTGAATGTCGCTCCTGCTATACAGCTACACAAATTTAAAGTTCGCAATATACATTTCCACTGCATGTTATCATTAACAAGACCAAGACCTAGGTGCAGTCATTACTCATGTCTATGAAGTACCAAAGTGATATAACCATGAAAGAAGTTACTAAAGCTAAAGGACAGCATTGTCACAAGAATATACATATAGGAGCCAGCCATTTATAACCATGACCCTAGGAGATTTCTAAGCATCAAAGCTATAAGGTGCTGATATGCCTTCCTGCAGAATAGTGAGAGGTAAAACTCAAAGTCCACTTAAAGACAGCAACTGAATACTTTGGGAAGGGCATTGCACAGTGGTAGGAGAACACACTCTCTATGGCCCAGGAAGATCCTTGTGTCATACACATCTTGAAGAAGGGGAGATCCAAGTCCATAGGGCATAAGATACACAGACCAAATTTCTGTCCTTTTTTACTTTCCTTTTCATCTTTCATTTATCTCCATACCTTTTCACCCCAGTCTGACTTTTCAGCACTTTTTACCCCTTCTTTCCTTCTCTATGAGGCAGGAATGTGCCTGGCTTGAGAAAAATGAGAAACTGGAGTAGGCACCAGGAGAACAAATAGAAAGTTGGAAAGATGGACAGACTCAATGAAAGTGATCAAGGGCTGTATCTGAGGGTTCTTGGTGATCGTTTCAGTCACAGAGTTTGGGGGTTGATTTTTTTATTTTTCAGCCTCAAAACTTTTTCTTCTTTGTTCCCCCCAAAAGCTTGAGAGTTTCTGGGCTTTAAAAGTTGAGTTTGCATGGCTGGAATTTACCTAAAAAAGCCTCATGAATCTCCTCCCTTCACTGAAGTTGCTCTCCAAGAAGGAAAGACTTTTACTTCTGCAGGTGCTTGCTAAAGTTATCTGTGAAGAATGGCTGCAGAAGTGTCTGCAGGACTAATCCTCTCTCCCAGATTTGGGACCATAAATGCAGTCCCAGAATGTAGCTACCTTCCTGTTCTGGATCCTGCTGTCCTCTCTGAGGGACTGTAGAGCAACTGGGAGCAGTGGCAAGCATGGCGATGTCAAGATTTCACAGACTTTGCTTATAATTCCTTAAACAAGAAATTTGCTATGAGGAAATCAGTACAGTTTCCTCCTATCACATTTCAGTCTGCTGAAAACTCATGACTTGCCTTTGCACACCTGCAGTAGGTAGTGTTTATGGGTTTAGTGGGGCAATATTCATGGATGTCTGGCATAGTGAAATGCCCCAGAGTGCCCAGCAAGCACCAACTGACATGGCATTCAGCCACATGGCTGCCCTGGCACTGGGCTCTTCCTGTTCTTTCTTTCCTGGGTGGCAAGGAGACATGCCCTACCACAATGCCTTCATTGTTGACACATAAAGAACAAAACGTGCATGTTTAGCCTGGTCAGTACTGAAACAAATCACTTGTACTCATCAGATTGCAAGGCTTTCTCCGAGAGCAGAAATTTGGAGTCCTCAGAAACTCAAGCAAAAGAAACTCAAAGTAAAAAGCAACAGTCAGGCAAATCAAAATACACCGAGATATCTCCACTTTTAAGTATGGTGTTTCATCAGTTGCTCGTTTCTGTAACTAAGTATTATAGAGCTAGGGCAACACGCATCCAGACATCCAAACGGGAGGAAACTTTCTTATTAACTACATACCTGAAATATTCATCCTTACTGCCCAAAACCAGATTTGCTCCTGTTAGGAAAGAAGATATGAACTAAAAAAGTAAGAATTCCAACCTGGGACAAGACTAGCCCAATGTTCTTTTTATACCATTTCATTCTTGAGAAGTTGCCAAAGGCCATTTGTGAGTAATTACTCCCCAGGAAGTTTCTTCCCATCACAGCACTTCAGACATGACTCTGATATCGCTAGCTTTAGGACAAAATACGCTAGCATGTCAAACTCTGACATAGATAAAAATCAAATAAATGTCATCTGTGTAAATGGTTGTCCCTCTCTTCAATTTTGCCTGATAGCAAATGGCTGATGTGCTTGTTAGTCCTGAACCTAACCAGGCTAAAAACAAAGCGCTTAGGAAGAGGATCACCTGATACAATTGCTGGGATCTGTGGTTCAGTGACCTTGGCAGTCTCCTTCAGTCTTGTATTATTTCCAGGTCTCTGCAAACAGTTGTTTGATTGTTCCTAACCATCTTCTGCATTTCTAAGTAAGATATTATATGGGCTTTTTCCCCCTAAGTTTTAATAATATTGAGTTTGGTGCCAAAAAACAGAGACCAGTCAATTATGTTGCCTGTTGAGCATGAGAAATAAGCTATCTATACCCCTGTCCAAACATAATTTTGCTTTTCTTGGAGTATAGTTTATTTGGTGTCACAAGTTCCCTAAAGTGAGTGGAGTCAAGACTTCATGGCCTTCCTTCCAGCCTTTCTAACCTTACCAATTCTTTCCCAACTGTTTCCCAGCCCAACAATTCTGCCTTTATGCTTAAGTTCTCCACAGCTTGTCTTCTTAGGACTTCCTTTCTTCTTTCCTCCAGAAATAGCTTTTCCTGAGTCATTCAGCCAGCCCTAACCTTGGCTTTTCTCTTTCCAGGTAAGCCAAAGGATCCTAAATACCTGACTGGTTTAGCTGGGAGAGAGAAGAGAATTAGTTTTCCTACTCCACCCTAAATAACACTTAGATACCTTACTGTAAAGAGGTCACTATATTTGGAGTGCTTATTTTGGTATTATCTGTAGTGTTCACAAAATCTTTTCAGTAAATTCATCCATTTATGCTCTTCAGCTGACAAAGGATATAAGTAAAATAAAATAGTAAATATTTTCTGTCCTTATTTCTATTTTCTTATTGCTAGTTATTTTTCTTATTGCTAGGGGTTTTTTTCTATTAACTCAGTAAAATTTTTCCAGTGCAATTCACAGCCCCCCGTCAGCATAAAAAATTGCCATGCTTGGATATTTAGGGCATAATCACAGTTTCCATTGGCATACGTATGAAGAGAATTGTTCCCCTGGCTTCTTAATGGATGGGTTA
The DNA here is from genome assembly GCA_009867235.2 of Psittacus erithacus. Lineage (NCBI taxonomy): Eukaryota > Metazoa > Chordata > Aves > Psittaciformes > Psittacidae > Psittacus > Psittacus erithacus. Next base: position 142,405 of record WYDI02009051.1, on the reverse strand, counting down.
GGTCCCACAGGAAACAACTCCCTCTGGCTGTGGAGTCTGAAAGACACCTTACCTTTTTTATTATCCTGGGGTTAAAAAGTGTTCCTTACTGGTTCCCTTCTGTTAGACACATACTGTTTTGTTTGGAGATCTTCTCATTCCCAGCAGCTGCACAAGTGGAAACTGAGATTTGTGAGCAGATAGCAGGGCTGTCTAGTAGAGCCTGAAAGTCTTTCTATTGAGTTTTATGAGATTTTGTAACATGTATATCTCAGTCAGACAGATTGAGGTACAGCCCTAAAACCTGCTCTGTGTATATTAACAGGTCTATCTAAAAATACCAAAAAAGTACAAAGCTGATCAACTGCGTTCCCATGATCCCACTTTTTCTCCCCCAGCTTTTTCCTTAAGGCTCTTCTGTGATTCACACCAGTGGTACAAAATAGTTGTTACTAATTTGTAGAAGATACAGAGACAGAGAAAGCATGAGGAAGAAAGGAAGCATGGAAGGGTAAACTTTAGTAAAATTATTGGGAAAAAACACTGAAAAATTTGAGCAGAACCAGTCTATACAAGATGTAATAAGCAGTGACAAAGAGTCAAAAATAAGCTTTCTGTATTGGTTAAGACAACATCAAGCCCTGTAATTCTGTCAAGAGTGAAGATTCAGAGCTCCAGAAAAAGATACTTTGTCAGCTTCTGCTAACTGATGGTGTTTGACTGTGTTAAGATCTCCTTTGACAAAAGGAGTTAATTCATTATCTGTGCAACTGATATTACTGGTCCCTTTACAGCTGGAGGTAGTGGAGGGGGTTTTGAAAAAAATTAAGGGAAGAGGAGAGTGATGTCCAAACTAAGGCATGGACGAAAGGGCAGCTGGTCAGAGAAAGGAGATAGAGCAGTCCTCATATTACAGACCCTTTCCCCATTTTTCCCTAAGTCTTGAGCTCATTATGCCACTATTGACATGGCAATGAGGGTCACTGAGGTGAGGACTGGGCCTAATTCTTCAGCTGCAGCAACAAATTCTGTTCCCTACTAACCTGATTCATGTTTGAACCAGTAACCCAGAGCTGGGAGGCTGCCTAGCTCATTAAAAATTCCCTGTGCTAGTTTTCTGACCTAGTTCCAAAACAACAGAGAAAGCTTTTTAAGTTGGTTTTTGGGATTCATATCATAAAAGATTCAAGTAACATATGGATTATTTATTCACACAGGGGATTTAAAACTGATGTTTTATGAAAATTAATAAATAAATAAATAAAACCTGTTTTCCAGCACCTTCTTTGTTTTACAGCTATTCAGGCAGCTAATAATAGAGCAGGTGGAGGGGAAAAAGAGGGAACTGGGACAAGGTCTTAGGCATGATCTCAAGGACCCAACAAATCCAGTTCTAATGCCTAATTGTTTTAATAAAAGAGCTGATTTTACTTTCTACTTGCCTATGAAGGGCAAAAGGGCACATTTATTATCTCAGCTATTTTATTTGATTCTTTCTATATAAAGAACCTACCCATTCTCCCTAATCAGAAATAATAATTGCTCCCGTATTTGCTTGTGCAGCATGCTGTTCATTTCAGAGTCAGATCCACAACAGATGTCACCAGGGACAGGTCCACTGAAGACACACCAGCTCTTCTGATCCATACCAGCTTCAGCTCTACTCCACACTGTTAATGAAAATGAGCGCAGGCTTGTGCTTCGCCAAAGGTATTGTTCTTGGCTTTGGGCTCTAGTTAGAAGTCCCCTTCCACCGCAGTCGTGAAGCACGTCAAAATTCTTTTGAGGGAGCCAAAGGTAAAAATAGAAAAGCAATGTTGTCGTTGCAGACAAATCTCAAACAGGCAACAGCCTCCCTCCATGACCTTCAGGTAGAAAAAGGTGGTTTTTTTCAGGAAATCTGAGTAGTAGTTGAACTCTTTGGCAGATACAAGGTCTCTTTTGTAGAGACAGAATAAGAAACAGAAACACGGTGAGCTGTAGTTTCTATCCCTTCCAGCGCTGGCTATTGAAAAACTACGGTGGGACACAAATGATCAGAGAACAGAGGAATTTCACACCGCTTGAAAGAGGTCAGAAGTACAAAGAACTGAGGCTCAGGGAAGCAGCAGTGTTAAGCATGACATAAGGAATTGAGTCCTGCCCAGGAACCCCAAGAGCAACGCTGCCTCTGTGGCCCACAGCCATGCTCCCCTCACTCTCACAGCATTCCTGCATGCTCTCCCCCTGCTCTCCTGGCATCACACCTGAGGTTTGCCTTGCTCCTTTCTTTCTGCATAAGACTTGTCTGACCTTGAAGGATAAAACATTCAGTTTCTGAAATTTTCAGCCTGGGAAAAGCAAAGGAGCTGTGCAGTGGACCAGAACCCAGCAGCTTCCCAGCTGACAAAAAGGCTGATGTCTCATGCACTCATCTTGTAGTTCAAAGATTCCCAAAAAAGTCCAGCCAAGGTCACATTATAACACTGATTGCTGACTCTGTGGAAAAAAACCCCAAATAATCAGCCGCATCTTGCCAATCTTCTCAAGCAAGACAAGTAAAAATGTCCATGTAATTATAGGCCTGATAGCCTGAAACTAATTCCAGCTAAAATACTCGGTGGCTGATCTGACAGTCAACTAATAAAAAATTAAAAGGAAGCAGTAAATTAATGCTGAACAAAGTGCAATTATGAAAAAGTAGCTTGTTATCTGCTGATAATATTACAAGATTTATTGCAAAACTCACTGTGGCTGTTGTAATAGACTCTGCAGAGTGTGTGACGTGGTACGGTATGGCATTTTGATTAAGAGGCAAAGTGAATTAAAAACCGGCTGGTAGGTCTCAAAACATAATGGGGATTTTTGTTGTAATGGTTGTATTTCGACTGGTTCCCACAGAGATCAATTTTTAACATTATGCCATTTAAAACTCATCATTAACAGCATACAGAAAGGCAGTCATTTGCAAACAAAAAAAAGGGGTAGGGCACTAATCAGTTATGAAGAAAACAGATTTCTGATACAAAGTAACATGCATCTGTCAGCAAATAAGATGCAAGTAAACAATAGATACTTGAGTATAACCCCTTATGAAACTATGCCTCTACAAAAGACTTCAAATTAAGTCCTGGGAAGAACTATAGTGGAAGTTGTGGTGCGTTATCTACTGAACATGAACTTCAGAATGATGATGGCAAAAGCACCTGATATCATCTTTTATATCCCGATTATAAAAGCACAGAGCAAAAGGAGCAAAGAGGTTTGTGTCATGCCCACAGGGAGACTTCCACTGAAATGTTTGTCCCTTTTGATGCCTACAAGTTCAAGGAAGATGCTGAGGAAACTGGAGAAGATTCTGGAAGGAGCCATAGAAATTACTGATGGACTGGAAAATATGTCTCTTGAGAAAGAAATCAAGGAATTATTTAGTTTATTCAAAAGTATTTTGGCCAGGGAGCTGTTCACTTTTTAAACCTAAGGAACAGAGATATGATTATTAGGCTTCAAGCTCACAAACAAATTCAAAAGCTGGAAAATCAAGCTGGCCAAATGTATTTTCCATGGTCTCCTAGGGATGTCTATGCAGTTGGGCTGCCTGTTCATCTTTCAGTTCCATCCCTTGTTTTTCCTCCTTCTCTCCCACCCAGACAAATTTAAAATATCTTCAACATGTTTGCCCTGTTGCAACCAAAGCTACTGAGGTGAGGCAGTAAGAAAATAGAAATCCTAAAGACATGACAAGCCGATAAGTGGCCTGACAACTGGGCAGAGCATTGTGCACATTCATGCTCTCAACCAGAGGAAGGCAGCTGTGATTAAGCTTCCCTCTGTCTAGCGCAGGTGCCAGCTGGCCCATTCATTGCACACACACTTCTACTGCCCAGTTAGCCAGTTCATGCGCTGTTTGGCTTGTACTAGATTTTTCTAAAAGACTGACCAAGAGTGTAACAAAGACCAAATCAGAGTAGTCCTGTGGCTAGCATAGAAGATCAAGGTAGATGTCCATGGTAGATTTTCTTTTCTTCCTGCCTCTGAATCCATGACTGTTTGATTTATAAAAATGAAGCCAGTGAAGAAAGCAAGAGGGGAAAAAAAGTTAACCAGTCAGCTTGTCCAAGGGAAACAGCCATGTCAGAGAACAAAGAGAAGTTTAAAAGTCCCACTCCAGTTTAAACAAGTGCCACTGGATCTAACTGTCCTGCTTTCCACTGGGATGGCTCAGAACTAGGTGAGTGAGGTTACTGGGGAAGTCAGAGGGGTGGCCACGGCATTGTCTCACCTGTGGAAGACTTTAGCTGTCAGAGGTGGAAAAGGGGGTTGCCCTCATTGCTGTCCTGGCCCTCAGCTGCTATGTCACAGGAGCCATGAGCTCTGCCACTTGTTCCAATTTACACCTAATTCCCTGCACGGAAACTGCACCATCCCCTGCTATTCAGGCAATAGCTTGTGGGTGGGCAGCTGAGGCCTTAACCATTGCACCTCGGGCTGTGGCTGCATGGTCAGCGCAAAGGCAGCTTGGCCTGGCCCACCCAGCCCTTAGCCTGCTATCCTTCCAGCTACACCAAGGCATGCACTGATCCCGGCGAGCATGGTGAGGAAGCTTAGGGAGCGCTTCCAGCTTGCTCATTCTTCAGCTGGACCTGGGTCACCATAAAATGGCAGAAGCAACAGTACCAGAAATAAGCAGTAGGTGATGAGAGGGCAGAACAAGCGGTTGGGGAATGCAGGAAATCAAAGAAGCTTGAGTCAGCTGAGGCTTGTTAATGTTGTCAGCCAAATCCACAAGCAAGTGCAATTTGCAGCCCCCCTTGTAGTGAGCCCAGGCTGAGCCTACTGCTACAATGACACTAGTCTGAGCTGCCCTGTTTAATGCTAACTGAGGTATAAGTACGGAAATCTCAGTCCCACCTTACATTGTCATACAGGCATAGAATCATAGAATAGTTAGAGTTGGAAAGGACCTTAAGGTCATCAGGTTCCAACCCCCCTGCCATGGGCACAGACACCTCGCACTAAACCATGTCATCCAAGGCTCTGTCCAACCCTTTGTCCATCACCAAGGCATGTCCTGTGAGAGTTTCATATACTATAAGCAAGCTTTTTCCCTAGTGCATTTCATTTGTCCTGAATATTTTCCTTGAAAAGCTGTCTTCACAGGAGGAAGGAAGCACCCTGGGTGCTGGGGCTGTGGGGTAAGCTAGCGAGGAGCAGAGCCCCACTGGGTGCTACCCAGCCAGGCGCCTGCAGCCTTTGAGAGACAAAGTGTCAGTTTGCACAACCTCTGTCACCGGGAAACTGTGCCCAGCACTTGCTCAGAACATGCTGAGAGGTGATTCAAGACAGATTTATTCCTACTTTCTTTTCAGATAAGCACTTGGTAAACAGGGGTCTTGGTGCTGGGGGCTGTTGCAGTCTGCCAGCAGCAGACTGGCTTTACTTGAATACATATGTGACTGGTGTTCAGGCTAATACTGTCATCCAAAGCCCTGGCTTTGAGGCAGTATATCACCTCATATTTTCAGTATTAGGAATGGGGAAGCTACTGATTTGAGCTGGCCTGTTCCATTTTTCATCTCCCAGCTTGAGCCATACATGGGAATTCAAAGTTACCATCTAATGGTATGTGGCTATACTCAGGACAATGATGGGGGGGGAGGAGGGCAAATGGACAATGCTGGTATTGCTCTTCTGAATTAAAAGTGGCACCCACACTCCTGCATTTTGCAGCCCAGTGTTACATGGCTTCACAAGAAGAAGCAGTGTACACTGTGTCTGCCAAGTCACATCCCCAGAAAATGAAGTCCTGGCTAGGTTGGTGCAGGACTAGTTCAGTGCAGCAATTTACTGGCTCAGGTTAAGATGTAAGATGCTCAGTTGCTTACAGTGTAGCACCGCTGCTAATAGGAAGTCCTTATTGCCAGATCCTGAGTTAAACACATCTGATCCCTGCAGAACAACAGGATCATTTTTTGTGACCTATTTTCTTCAATATTTTTTGGAGGTATAATTAATTTTCCTATAAAGGTACACAAACGAATAGGATCTAGGAACCTTGCAGAAAGCTGTCTATTGCACTTGCAACACAAGAAACCCAACAGTTTCCCCAGGTCGCTGGTGCGACCAGCCCAGTCCCACTAGTGCAGGTACCTGCAGGCTGCAGGGGCCACCTCTGAGATGAGCCATGGGTGCAGACCAAATTCTCTTTTTCCATGTCACAGTGTAGTCTTTGCTGTTCCACTGTTTCAGGAACACTCCATGCCCCAAATATTCTGCTACAGCTTTGAGCCATGCTGCAGCCAGAGCTTGTTTTGGAAGCTTACCAGCCTACGATGTGGTCCCCAGCTGATGCCTTACAGAAGACCTGTGGGTACCTCTCCTGATGATGTTTTCTTTTCTCATGCAACCCCCCTGCAGTCACCAAAGGGAAGGGGCTTCTAACTCTTCCTGAAGAAACTGCAGCTGAAAGGGCCTCATGGCAGCCTAGAAAACATAAGATAAAAAGAAGAATCCAGTTTTTATGCAAGGAGAAGATGATGTTTACAGGGCTTGTTCCAAGAAAGAAATAAAAAAGCTCTGGGGGATGGTGCAGGAGATATCTTTAAATACTGGAAAATGTTTTAATAGCAGTATATCTGCCTGAATCAACACAGTCAAGCAATAGTGTTACAGAGTTAAATATCACGCTGACTTCCTTCATATCTTCCTCCCTATGGTCCTAACCTTTACTCTTCCATCCCTGCTACCTGCCTTCTGTGTTTCCTATCTTCTTTCTCTTTCTGAACCTGTTCTGCCTTCCCTGCCTGATGCCCACATGTTTTCCAGCAGTAAATACCAGCTGCTGTTTGGAAGTCAATGGTGAATCGGGAATAAAAGAAGCCGAAGCCAAATTTTCTGTGCTTATTAAAAGACACTAGGTCTGACCCTGGAGACTCATCAGTTTGAAACCCTGGGTCTCTTTTGTCAAAGCTGTTGGCCAAGGAAAATGTGTGGAGAGGGAAAAGCTGGTGGTCTACACATGGTTCACAGCCTGGCTGGTACCAGTCTCTGTGTGAATTGAACAGAGCAGAAGGCAGCAACTAAGTTTTGCTCTGCTTTTCTCAGGAGCCAGAAAGACCTGCTTTGAAAGCAGTCATCCATCCCTGTGGACTGCCTAGACGACGTACCTGTTTCTGCCCTGGGAGGTGTGTTAGTGAGGGATGAGACCGGGGCTCCCAGCTCTTCGCCCAGGTTTGAATCTGATTAACAATGTGGTCCTATGAAATTTCCTTAGCCCAAGCAACACAATATCTGTAATGGGCCTCAGAAGAGCTTTTGGGAGGAGGCTTTGTTGGGGATTAAGCTGTGCAGAATAAAGGAGTTGCTTTTCACTTCGGCAGCATGGACAACCTTAGTAGTTATTCCACTCAGCAAGTCCTGTCAAGGTTTAATGATTCAGATACTCAGCTAGGATTTATTTTTAAGTTGAAAGCAGAGACAAAATTAGGAGGGATAAAGCAGAATTTACAACAGCTATGTGTAAACCTCTATCAAACACCCCTTTTGCTGAGAGCTTAACCTGCAAATGCGCCATGTAGTCCTCCTTTTCCTTGCAGAACAAGTGTGTGGTGTCTTTATAGTGGTGAGATCTAGCATAAGAATAAAGTCTTTTTTGCATTCATCTTCAATCACACTGATGCAAACACGCAGAGGTGTCTGCAGCTGAGCTATAAGTTAAGAGCTAAGAAAACTGCCATGCATATATTTTATTCTAGACTCTCAGGAGCTGTGAGTCAATCACAGCTGAATATGCACAGAAAGTCCCAGATAACCTTGTTGGAATTTCATTACAGGCACTATGCAAAAATTGTGCGGGAGTGCAGAGGTTCAGTTAGTATATAGAAATAACAATATAATAGTTTTGAATGTTTAAAAATTGTAAAATGCTTAAAATTCATTAATGTTTAAAAGCTGCTGGTAAGTGCAAAGGAGTTTCTCAGCCAGCCTTCATGGGTACGTTTTTCTCCGGTTATTACTATAACCTTTTCTTTTCCATCTTCATTTCCTCTAATTATTTCAGTGCCAAACGTAACACAAGTGTCAGCAAAACTAGTCTTCTCTTGACATCCTAAGAGCTCACAATGAGTGTGGTCCCTGAGAACCCACACTAATGGGTACATGAAAGTGATGGTCCCTGTGGTGCTCTTGCCAAGATGCGGTGCCACAGCTCCTCCTGGGTGGCTCTGCCTCCTCCCATGATGGAGACAGATGTGCAAAAACATGTCATGACAAAAAAAGGATTGACATTAGCTCAGATCATGGCTTCACCATCCACAAGGTGGAAAGCAGAGCAAGGATAAAGGCTCGCAACACCAGCATCCCAAATGGGGCAGAGTCAGGCCTTTGCTCAGCCCCTCTGGAGCTGGGTTAGGAGGCTGTACAGTGGCTTGCCCTGAGCTGTAGCCGAATGTAAAGGCACTAAGAAATAGTAAGACTTGAAGGCCTGGTGCGATTTTTTTCTCCTTTCTGCTTTTGCTTGGTGCTCTGTACAGTCCCTAAATAGATTAATGAAGCAGTCCATAAACCCTGCTATTAATTTAGTTGAAAAACATGCCAGCTTGGCAAACCAGTGGCATGTTAATTGAATAAGATATTTGGATAGCAAGGCATGCGAATAAATACATTTATTACTGAGCAAGTATTTAAAAGACACGTTATTCATTATGTTCTGTTCACAGATATTTCTCCTAGATATGTGTATATATTGTAGTTAATGTCTTCTATATTTCGATATTTATCCACATGCATATACTTTTGGGGAAAAACAAATGCGTGTAACTAGTTTTTAAGATATTAAGTATGCACTCACTGTAGGTATTCTGCAACGCCTTTTCCATCAAAAGTATGATTGTTTTACATACTCGCAGCTGGAAAGGCTTGCGTATTTGGCCTACAGTTTTTTGTGCTTGAATAGCCTAACAAAGAATGATGTTCTTGGAGGAATGAATAAAATTTCTTGAAATTTTTTTTTTCTTATCATGGAAAGATAAAAACTGAACATCTCCTGCTTTTGTTCTTTTGAACCTGGATACTGATATTAAAAAGTTGTCAAAGGTATTATTTAATTACTTACTGAGGACTGAGATGTTAAAAATACACCATCTTAACAATAACAACTATAACAGTAGTAATAAATAATAATAACAACAATGATATTAATAAATAATGCAGGGAGGGCCTGAGCATCCTGGGGATCCCCTGCAGTGCAATGGAGGGTGCTGTGTCTCACTGCCAGGGGACAAAATTCCCTGTTGTGTGGCTGCCCTGCAAGGGGAAGGGAGCCAGTGGCAGTCTGCTTTGCCAGGACTTCCCCCTGAAGCTTTACCTTGGTGAGAAAAAATTTATCTCCTGTAGTTTCTGCTTAATCTCAGTGGATTTTTGACAAGCCATGAGATTCACACCTTACAGTGTCCATTTTCACACCATTACTTCAAGCAGGGCTGTAAACCTTGACTCTGCCTTGGTACTGCCATGGGATTTTACTCCTTCTTTAAGTTTCGTCATCTTGAGATTTTGACTCAAAGATTAGAGAAATCAGTGTCACTATTTTCAATTTGCATATTTCATTAATGGAGCTTTCTTCTCTTACTATATTCAGGACAAGTGATTGCCTGGGTTAGAGCAGACGCCTATTACAATATCCTGTATAGGAAATGATCCACTCAAACCATGGCTTTGCTAAGGAAGCTCCATGACTGCCCTCATGCTGCTAGGATGAAGGTTCTGCTCTGCCATATATTAAAGCTGATTTAAGGGTGGGCTAGTATCAAAAGAGTTGGTTTTATCTTCTCTCCGCCACCTTTCAGCCTGCCGCTGGCCACATATTGTGGTGTACCTCAAACTGGTACCAGCGTTCACATTGCTAGGAAGTTATCTGGATTCCACAGTTTATCTGGCTCAGAGCTAATCTTTACTTTTGTAATGACCATTGACAGGTTAAATTTCAGCAGCTGGCTGGGCAAAGGTAGTATTGTCTCAAGGAAGACGGTAAGGAGTGAGGTCTACAGGACCAGCCTTTGTAGTAAAAAACAGGTCACATACTGATTTTAAGTTACCAAGAGACATTCTTGACGACCATGGCTTGCAATAGGTAGTACTGTTAAAGCGCAATTCTTCCCTTCCCCTCTCTTCAATTTGCAGTAAATAAGCTATTTTCTAGACACCTAAAAATACTAAAAAAATTCACTGGGTCTGTTTTTTTCCTACATTTCACTGTTCTTCAATTCTCCAATAAAACACAGAAGGGGAGGCAGTGAAGGAATTAAGGAAAACAGAGAAGATAAGGGAATCTAAAAATGGGTCTTTGACCTCCAAAGCAGTGGTGAGAAGAGAATTTTCCCTCTAGTTATGGAAATTACAGTCTGCTGCCTAGATAGAGATAACTCTGCAGTGTAACTTTATTCTTGCTGAGCTTTTCTTTCCTTTAATCCTGCTGACTAGAAACAGTCTATTTCCGTACTGTAAGCATCATCAACTGAAAAGCCTTAATTTAGTTCTTCTAGACAGGACTGTGAGATGTTCCTGTGGTTGCTATTATTAATAGAAGAAAGCTAGTAAAAACTATTTATTTCTTAAATTAAATATAGTGACTGCAGAATTACATCCTATTAAATTGGGCAGCATATTTTTAATTCATCTGTATCATCTCAAAAGATTCATATACATGACCACTGTTTTCTGGCTTCAGAGACAGAATAAAATTTATAAATCAAACACTGAAGTTCATCTGCATTTCATCTGCTGGGAAAGGGAGAATAAGAGCAGGAGCCCTTGTGAAGATTCATCTGCTAACAAAATTATGAATTAGATGCTTGCCTGGTGTCAGATGTAGTGCTGTGAGGAGTGCAAAGTGGAGTGCAGAAATGCATAGCTAGCTCATGAACTTGTCATTGCTAGCTTAATTTTACTGATGTTGCTGGAACTGCCCTCGTAATTTTTTCCAGATGAAGGGCAAAAAAGTGAAGAGCTTCCATCGGAAGCAGCGTAAAAATGTTTTTCAACAAAGACTTAAATATTGGGCTGATAGGTTTGAAAGAGGCAGAAAAGAAGTCTGAGAGAGAGTTTCTCATTTGGGAGAGAATTACTTACACAGACTGATGCACTGCAGACAACTGAGTTAATCCACTCAACATCGCTGTAGGAAAAGATGGAGGAATTGCCAGCGGTGGTGAAAGGGCCAGCAACACAAAATGCTGCAGTGCTGCAAGAAGCACGTTGCTGTGCAGCCCTGCTGCCATGGTCATCAATATCATTTTAAAACCAAGTTGGTTGTTTTTCCTTCAGCACTGTGGATTTGTGAAAGCTCTGACCATGGCTTAACAGTCCACAATTGGGTCCCAGCAGCCAGGCTCTCCTGCTGCAGCAACCATGGCTGTCAGTGCACATCCGTTCCCTGCAGAAAATGACCCTGTTCCCCCAATGATACATTTATCAATTTTAAATTCCTGGTATGAACTAGAATTTTTCTCAAAGATTTTTTGAGTCTCGACCCATGTTTTTTTGTCACTGTGGTTGTCTTTCCTGAGTTCCTTGCAAACAGGCGGAGAGTCACTTCACTCTCTGCAGCTCCCAGTGCACAGCTTTCAGAGGGTGTAAATCATGGATACAGTTTTGCAATTGAAATTGCAATGCCAGTTATGGATATCATGGATTTGGCATCAGAACAGACAAAAATGTCAAGGTATATTCTTGACTTTTTGAATTACTAGTGTTCAGGCAATAAACTTTGGGTCCAAAAATACCAGACCTCTTCATCATTCACTTTATCTTGAAGAAGCAGACCCTCACCTGTCTTCTGGAAATACTTTCCACATCCTACTCTAAGCTTAACACCAGTGCTAGTCACAGCTCAACCTCAGTCTGCAGAGACCTTCAAACGATCAAACAGCAGTAAGGTCTAGGCTAACACATGCCTTCTCCATCCTCTGCAGCCCTAGGAGGAAATCAGTTTGGTCACCTTCCCATAATCAGGAAGCATGACCTGCCCTGCCCTGCAAGGTGAACAAAGCCCTTTGCTGTCATGAACCCTGGCTTTATTCTTACCTCCCTTTGCAGCCTTCTGCTATTCTTTTACCTGCTAGCCCCAACCCTAAGACCAAACACAACCTCAAGGACAGCCTGGGCAGACCATATCTTGGCCATGGTGGAGCTTTAGGCCTCACCCACCTTTTTAATTTGCTTTTGGGGGTGTTTCTTGAATAAGCTCCACAGGAAACCTAGCCACAGTTACTCCCCTCTGCAAGATGATGAAAATGTTTGGCTCTGCTCTGTACTAGGGCTGTCACTCACCCACTGGGCCCTAGAGGAGGCAGCCCCTGCCATGGCTTGGGGGTGCAGTCTCCCATGCCCAGGGGATGGTAAGTAGCTGGTTATCCTAGGCGGGAAGAGCTTTGCTTTTTTTTCTTGGTGGAGTTTGTGCTGAGTTATGGTTTCTGCGAGGGTTATAAAAGAAAACTAAATCAAAACCCAAGTTTGTCATGAATTTAGTAGGACTTTGACTGTCACCAGCAGTGTGGCTGATGATGATAACTGAAGGGTTTTGGTGCATGCATCTTTGGGTGGGTCTGTGAGCTGTCATTCAGCTTAGGACTAGGGTTTTATAGGGTAATTGAATCAAACAATCCAAAACTTCCAATTCCCCAGCTGGGGACCTCACTGCACAGGAGGCTGAGCTAGGAAGGAGGCTGGCATGACTTGGGTCCAAAGCCTTTTCTCACCTTTTGCAGACTGAGTCACATAGTTTACCTCAGGGATATGTAGCTGATCAAAAAATTAGGATTGAACCTCATGGGGAAAGAGGACTAATGGCCTCACCAAATGTCCACATTTGCACTCTTCATAGCTGCTTATGTCCCCTAAAATCTGATAATTATGTTTGCTCAAGTCTGCAGTACCTGAGGGGTTATGAAGGTGGCTGCCTTCAGTTGCAGCCCATGTTTTTTCTCCTTTCTTAAGAGTAATTCTCCCCCTGGATGGACTTAAGGGCAAGGTACTGATGAGAGCCTGAAAATCAATAGCCTCAAGAATGAAAGACATTGCTGGCATTTGGATAAACTGGAGTTTACAGAAGAAAAGGAGATAGCAGTATTAGCCAAGGGTTTTATTCTCTTCCTGCTCTTCCTCAGTGTGCTATTCAGGCTAGGTTAGGATTTCTTCTAACTGGGAGTTAGGAAACCTGCAGTCAGATTGCTCCTGGTCAGGGCTGGCCAGGGGAAGTTACTTGAGGGAGCCAAAAACCTTTATCTGCCAGAGCAAGTTCCCTCATTAATTACTTCAGGTTAGCGTTGGAGTTATTTATGTTTTGCCGTAGGATCAGCAAACCTGGGAACATTACAGAACAGATAAATCCTACATACAAAGCTTCTTCAAAACTATTTCTGTACCAATACTAAACTAACAGCTGTGTTGCACAGCCTATTAGAAAACAAGAAAGCAAAGTAAGATCCCTGCTGTTGAGTCTGAGGTCCAGTAAACATGCCTTGAAATAATTTTCCAGGAAAGTTTCATTTTTTCTTCCTGAGATGTATTTATGATAAGAGTCAAATCTGTAAGAAGAAAAAACAGTGATCTCTGGCAGAGCTGTATTCTTCCACTGTCTCAGAAAAGTAGTTTCAGGAGAAGACATTTATATAACAAAATGGTTTGTCTGATTAATTTCCTGAGTACTAGTCTTAATTCTTGGTCATAACAGGAAAATGGTAAACTTTGTTGCTGGTACGTGAGGAGCAGGCCTGTTTCAGTCTTTTGGGGTTGTTTAGATAAGTGTAAGAGGACAGAACTCTTTCTGTTTCATAGCTTTAATGATTGGCCTTATTTTAATACTTGTTTTCTTTCTGGTTTCCAGGTGAAAATATCAAGCTCTGAAATTCTCACAGAATGTCCTGTTTGTCCTCTGCTTATAGCATTTTTATGGCACGTGTTAATAATTCATGGGGAAAAAAAAAATTGTGGTTAAAATTCTACTCCTAGCTGCATAAAGGCAGTTTATTGACCTTTCTAAAGGCTTTTATTTTCATCTTTTTATTGGCTTATCCATACGTTTTTCCCAAAGTTGACCTTCAGAGCTTCCTGATGCAAAGCACAACTTCCTGTTTGTATGACTCTGGGTAACCTTGAAGTGCCCTGAGCCAACTGAAAATTTAGGAAGGACAAAACAGAAACAGCAAATTGAATCATTTCCCAGGTGCCTAGAACATGCCTGCACCGGCAAGTCAGGTAGTACACAGTGGGGTATCCCCTGCTATCAAGGATGTTTTGGAGCTATTTTAATTACGCAAAAGCCAGTCATCAGAAAAAAGGATGAGTGCTGACTGTGAATACTGTCAAGAAATGTATTCTTAATGGCACTTTACATCCAGAAATGCACAAATACTTTACATAATTCAGTTCTTACAGTACTACTTTGAACAAGCAATATTTTACCTGGCTGCACACAAAGATGCGTAAACTGAAGCACTGAAGAGCTTCCTTGTCTTACACTAAAGCATTGCCCCGAGTCCCCTGCTCTGAATTCCAGTTTCTGCTCACCTTGTCAGCTATCAAAAAGGCAAATGGAAAAGACAGCTTGTAGGCACACTAATGGCATCCTGGTACTGACAACTGCCACTTGCTGCCAGGCACACAGACTGATGTATTTTCAACCATCTTATGTGCAGTGTGACACAATGGCGGTTTTGCAGGTCTGCTCCTAACATTATAGCCCCAGCCTTTGGAGCTTTGAATGTGTCCCCTATTACATGGGGACACAAGCACCAGAATTCTCAATGATTTTTCTGAACTTTTCTGGGGGTAGGAGGCGGGAAGAAGGGACAATAAAGTAGTGATAATCTGGAAGATCAATTTCCCATGAGCTATCTGTATCCTATGTAAGAGCTAGGGTAAATTTCAACACTGCATGTGGGATTATTTGTGTTAACAGTAAACAAGGACATCTTGTATCTTTTTTCTCTTCTTTGCTTTGGCCTATGCCTTAAAAATAGAATAGTTTATGGCTGATTGTAAGGAATTAGAGCCTATGTAAAAATGCGTTTTTTTTCTAGAAAACTTCTAACTCTACCTCCACATTATCATTCAGCTCCATGATTGAATCTAGCCTGCAGTAAACAAGAATTTACTGTAAAGCAATCAATATTCTGTTCTAGCTGGGTCTGGAAGAAGAAAAGTTCCTGATGAGCCATTAACATTCATGGTGCCAGCAGAATTTACACTATCTGAAGATCTGAATTCTACAGTCTGCTCACAGCACTGTTTTATTTCTTATCCTTCCTTCTATTTCCTGTGTTATTGAAGCCTTTCTTGGATGAGGACCAGCTTTCCCCTGGGAAGTCAGCTGTATGGTATCAGATGCACCAACACAGGCTTCAGGCTGCTGTGGATTCAAGTTTTGCATGCAATGAAGCTTCTTCAACTGTTGCATTCATAACACATAGTATGGGATGTTGGTTAGCAAGGACCCTGCTGGCCATGCTGGCTGCATGCTGCTCACACCTGGAGAGTAAATAAAAGCACTGTGTGCCTCCCTAGTCTATAGGTACAGGCAGTTCTTTTCATCACCTTCAGCATCTTTCATTAAAAAAAATATCACACATACACACTTGCCTCAGGAAACTCAGTTTCATTTGTAAGTCTGAGGATTAATCCACTGTAAATACACCAGACACAGCAGTCAAGCTAAACGCTGAAAGGCAATGCTGTACCATCACTGCATTAATTCATCAGGCTCCTCAGTATTTTAATCACAAGACCCAGGTGGCTTTTCTGAACCATGGGATTATTAAAGCGCAGTGGGATTTCTCCTATCTATTGCCACTCTATTCAGGAAGCAACTATTCTGCAGCAACAATAGATTTACTTCCTACAGCTGCCAAACATTGCCACCAGTACATTCTAATGTTTCTGAGGAGAAGCCATTCCTTGTAGATAGAGTGTGTCAGATCACAGGGTAATAGCTTCAGCAGACATCTCAGCTCTGCAGCCTGCAGTATAAGAAGGCTGAGAAGTTGATATTAAGAAATTAAAACCAAAGTCATGTTTTCTCATGGCCTGGGAAAAAATCTCCACAGTTCAGTTCCAGTTTCGTCCTCTCTCTGCACTGAATCTGCCATCTGAGGTGGCTCATTTTAGCACAGGAACATGCGGAGGAAATGGACTGGGCCAGGTCTGCGTGCCCAGCTGCTCCCAGCTGCTGCCCAGTGCCTCAGCACCACTGCATCCAACGGCACATATGTACCATCAGACTGAGAAGGAGGGCAGAGAACAACAAAGGTGCTCTAGGGCACCAACATTACATGGTGGCTTGTGCAAGCCCTGGGCTACTGGACCATAGAGGAAAAGTAAAGCAAATTAATGTAATGGTGGACATCACATGGACAAAGCTATGGCAGAAGCTGAGGGCAAATCATAAACAACAACAAACCACTTTACCTAGTCCTTTTTAGATTCAGATCATCAAGTAACCTGTTGCAGAGTTGTGACTCCTCATCCTTGGAGATATTCATGACTATACTACACAAGGCTCTGAACAACTTGATCTGAGTTATGCAGCTCCAGGGACCCCTTCCACCTTAAATTGCTCTATTACCCAAAAGCCCAAGATAATGAGTAGATAGCAGACAAAAATAGATAAAATATTTGTAAGGAGACATTGTTATGGTCTCTGTGGTTATAGAGATGTGATGCGAACCCTGAAAGGCCACAGTGTTCCCGCTTCTAGAAAGGAGCTGTCAGTTAACTACACCATTAAAAGGAAAGCTTCACAGTATGGCTTTCTAAAAGGATGTATCACATGCTCTATTTTTCTCGACGAGAACAGGCTCTCATTCTCATTTTCCTGTGTATATACTTTATGGCTCTTCACTGAGATGCAATACCGGCTAACCAGGTAACATTACACTAAATTAAGTAAATGTGAATTAGTACCTTGGCAAGACAATGGAAAACCAGTGGTGTTAGCATTTGGATTTGCTGGAAAACTCATTTCTTAAGGGGAAAGCGGTAGCTTTACTGAACAATTAAGTAATAGATGTGAATTGACAAGACTTCTTCCATGTGTTTTGGCAAGTTATTTTCCTTCTGTGCTACTTAGGACAGTTCACAGCTTGGTTACAGTCTAGCAGCACCAAGCTCTGTCAGATTCATAATGGATTCCTGAAGTGCTTTTTTGTTATGTGTCAAAGTTTTTACTACATATCTTATATATTTCATGCACCCCCACTCTTGCTTTTCTAGAATACATGTATATACCTTTAGCTTTACGGTCTTTATAGAGCTGAATATTTCTTATTGACTTCATACAGAGGAAAATCACTCTAAATTGATCTCATGATCATGCACTGAGCTGGCAGGCTGCACTGATAGACACAATGTCTTTGGGGAAAGATGCATATAGGGACAAGCCCTGTGAAGCCAACTCCTAGTATGGGTCCAATTGCTGCTTCTGAAACTCAGATAATCAATGATTAGATATCTTTGTATATATTATGGATATTTTTGCCACCTGAGATATCTGCAGCCTTACACAATTGCACTTTAGAACAGAATGTCACTTGAGTGACGTTTCTCACTCAGCTTCAACAAGACAAATGAATGCCTGACCTGCCTAAAAAATAAATAAGAAAAACCCCCAGCAACAAAACAATCTATTTCTTCTCCTGGTCTTTTCCTTGTAGTAAAGTATTCAGTTTATACAAGTTTAATACCCATAAATCTCATTTCTTTCTTTATTGCATATTTTTTCCTCCCTTGGAATTCCTCAAATGACTGGAGTTTGTTTAGAAGCAGAAAAGTTGAAAATTGATTATCTTCTTTCTCTCTTCTGGCACCAAAAATGCCCCCCTAAAATTCTAACCTTATCAGTGCTGTCACATTCATCCGTCTTAGGCTTTAAAGTGGCGCAAGGCAAAGTCACCAGGTCTGTTCTCAAAATCTTACCTGGATCATCAGTATCACATAATTTCTCATCAAAGTTGTCTGTACTGTGTGAGGACATAGGCAAACAGTCACAGAGGTGGTCCTTGCATGTAAGGGGAAAGAGAAACCAAGAGGCATCAGTGATAACTCACCTTCCAGAAAACACTAATGGGAAGGTGTAGCCAGTGGCAGTGAGTGGCAGCTCCTCAAGCATTCAAGCACTGTAAAAGTGCTTTATAGTTTACAGTATAGTTTATAGTATAGAACTATTTATATAGTTCTATCTATTCCTTTGAATGCATGCCATGCTTGTTCTTTCCCACTTTCCCATGCCACATGGAAGGCTCTCAGAGTCATTGTGCTTTCTCTCCATTGCAAGGTTTGTGGCAGGAGCATCAGCTTCTCAAAACCCCAAAAAACAAGGCAAAGAAGGGCAGAGGGGAAGGGGAAGAATAAGTGGTGCATTACCATCATGGTGAAAAATGTATAAAAGAAAACCAGAGGTTTGCAGCAAAAGTTTGTCTAGAACCATGTTTTTGCTGATCAGATCTGTTTGAAATACCATGGGAATTGAGCTCCAGCTCTTGTTTCTGCCCCACATTATAGAAGCCTCCATAGTGCATGTGCTAATGTCCCACACGCCTTTTTCCAGAGTAAGGCAGGATGAAGAAAGGCAACACTGTGGTTCTGCTTTGGCATCTTCCTGCACTCTCTCAGTTTATGCCAGATCATCAAATTGATTTGTTTTAATGTGTACTTTTCTGTTTAGTTAGACAAAACTAAACTGACCTTAGTCTATTCAGTATGCTAATCCGAACCAATGTAATTGTCTCGAAACAGATTGATCGAAGAAATGCTTGTTATTGCATTTATAAGTTAGACCTGCTTCTGCTTTTGAAAACCCTTCACTGGAATTAAGTTTCTATAAAAGACAAACCCATTCTCCCTGTTTTACAGCTGGGCATAACCTGCCACATGATTCCAGGGGTTTAGAAATATCTGACACCAACCCTAAATCACTTCTTTGTATAGAAAGGGTTGAAATGAAAAAGAAATACTTCAGTCATCATTTCCCATGGCTCTTATTATCAATATGAGATTATTGATTTAAAAATCAAATTTACTTAGAGTTGTGTTTATGCTGAAAATCTCGCCAGTCTGTTTTCAGTCAAAATACTGTTATAAAAAAATGGAGTAAGTAAGACACAGAGAGAAAACTTCACTCCACACAAAACTGCTGGCTTTCAATCAGGAACATTTTAAAGAAGAGTTGTAACATTAAGAAAAAGTAGTTTACTCTTAGACAGGATGATAAGACAACGTTTGTAGACAGAGTTGATCTTTTTACTAAATGAAGTAGCTTAATTAGAAAAAAAATGCTTTGGATACCAGAACTCTGCTCCAAGAGTCTCTGAAGAACATGGGTATTTGAGATTGTTAAATTTGTTGGTATCTATTATTTTAAGAGACTTCTGTTGGAGAAGCTCCCAGACTGCCTCCTCTCCTTAAGCTGCCTCAGCTTGGAACATTCAGAAACTCATTTGAAAAACAGGGTTGTAGAAGATGTAAAATAGGCACAGAAAAAGGGATTAACTATCTAAATAGCATAGTTAGAAAGAGACAGTTAAGCTAAATTGCACCTTCTTTAATTTCACGGTCCTTATTAACTTCTGAAGGAGCTTGACAAATATAACCAAGGGCACGGTTTAGTGTTTGAAGTGCAAATTCAATCCTTTTCCTCCCAGTTGGAAGCTCTCGGTCAGTTTGTAAAACCCAGGAGTACTTTTTTCACGCTACTTTGGTAATATATTCTACAAATTGTACCTGCAGTGGCAGTGTTATTACTGCTTACGAGGCAGTTAAACATGCAGCCTCTCAGACACTGGTGCACAGAATTCAACCCAGCCATCTCCCTGCTGGAGGTAATGCTGGTTCCTTTGAAGTCAGTGGAAAAACTTCAGAAATTCACCTTGAATTTCTATGGAATCTGTGAAACATGGGATGAAAAATATCAAGAAACACTCTTAGTGCCACAGGGACTAATAAAGGCTCTTGCTTTTGTAATTGCCACTTCATTAGACATGTAATGATTTCATGCCTGGAGAATTTGAGGGAACAACATAGCAAATACACATGCCAGCACACATTTCCTTTGCTCTCTCCTGATAAAACTTTCTGTTCTGACAGCATTTCTGAACAGCTGGAAGATTCATAATCATTGCTCTAGTTTATTGAAAGAAATTTAGCACCTTCACAGCTGAATCTTTAATCCACAGCACTCTGCACTTTAGGCCATGTGGATGAACATACTCCAACATTATAACAACTTCACTACAGTTGTTTATCAAAAACTCTTCTACTCTCATCTGAAAGAATAACTGCGCAGGAAATGGAGACCAAAAAAAAGACATATATCCTGCCTCTGCTTAATTCTAATCTTGTTAAAAGGAAAAGCTCTTGAAGGATCTTTCATGAGTATTTGAAAATACAGAACTGACTAAAGAGGTAAATGTTTATACTATTGCCTCCTACAGTGAGAAAAGAAACACCAAGCATCTAAACTGATTTTAGCTAAAGCTTCAGCACCCACAATTACCTAAGCTCTTGAGATCATTGATAATCGGTGGCTTTGCTTCCCTTTCCCTTTAGTTGTTCTCAGCTCACCAAGGGCCACCAGGTGGTGACAGTCTTTGTCGCCTCTAGCTGCCAGCTTGTATTCTTCCCCCACCATCCTCTTGCACCCAGTCACTCTCCATGAAGCCTTGCCTGGCCAGTTGAGAGGGGAGGGAGCTGTGCCTGGCCGGCATGAGCAGAGCTCACCGCGCAAAGCCCAAACTGTATTTTTGCTGTATGAATCACCAGCAAAGCACACACTCAGCAGCCAGCTCTGCACATCAGCTCACATCTACTTGGAGCAGCAGGGCTCGCAGTGCAGGAACACAAAGGGCATTCAAGAGGCTGAAGGGAATACAGTGTACAATTCAGAGTGCAGCAGTGCTTTGACGTCCTTGGATAAAAGCATAAAATGTTTTCTGGCACAAAACAGATGGGTCAAGGTGGGGTTAGACTTGCTACTTAAAAAGATAACTTGTTACATTTTGTTGTTGTGAAAGCCACTTCTAAAATTCATAGATTTTTCTGAACGCAGACTGTGCTAGCTGAGCTTTCCTTAGCGGTTTTCAGACTAAAACAGCGTGTTGTTTGCCTTTCTTCTTTGTTTTTTTATCTCTGAATGAAATCCAGACTAATCTACTTTGAATAAGCTCCTAGCAACTAGAACCTTCCTCCCTGCCTCATTCACCCTCCCATGTTCAGTGACCCTCTGATTGACTTTCTAGGGTTACTAGCCGGAAAAGGTTGGGGGGACAGGGACAGAGATGCCTCCCCTGCTCCAGGAGCTGGGAAACAAGGTACAATTCAAAAATGCTGCAAGCCTCATGGGCAGCATCTCTGCTGAGGCTGGTGTCAGCGCGCACTAAGTCCCTGAGGGTGGGGGAGAGTAAAGGAGAAGCAAGTCAGGCTGGCTGTTTTGGTCTCCCTGCAACCTATTTGCATGGAAATGTTTTGGGAACACACAGCTGCCATTACATATGACACTGGCCCATATGTGGAAGCAAACAGAAATGTCTGTTTAAACAGTCCTAGGATCTCTACATGGCAGCAGGAAAATGTGCTCTTTCTAACCCTGATAGCCAAGCCCTTGGCAATTTATCCATCCACAGCAGCCATCTGTTTCAATGAGGATCATCTGCACCCAAGGACAGGTGGGACCATAAATCTGCATGGCAAAACTAATGCTTCCACTCTGTCTCTAAAGACAGATAGTTGTCAAGTGACATCTCTGCCATCATCAGCCTTTTAATGAGAAGAACTGATTGCTGGAGGCCCTTTGGGAACCCAGTTAACTTCTGTCCTTTTCTGCTCCTGGACCAGGGGTTCCCATCAGCAAAGCTCTGCTCTTTGGTACTTGACCAACTGCCTTCTCCACTTGTACATGCTGATCCCACACCAGGAAACACTGTCCCTCCATCAGCTCTGTTGCCAACCAAAGTGCCAGGTACCCACCAGCCCCATGGGTCTGCTGCAGCCCATCCACCCTTGCACTCTGGGCTAGGAGAGAGACCAGGGTTCAGCTCTTCACAGAGAGGTTACTTAGTTCACATGCTTTTTGGGGGTCTGTGTGTTGCTTGGTTTGACATTTCCC
The DNA here is from genome assembly GCA_009867235.2 of Psittacus erithacus. Classification (NCBI taxonomy): domain Eukaryota; kingdom Metazoa; phylum Chordata; class Aves; order Psittaciformes; family Psittacidae; genus Psittacus; species Psittacus erithacus. The sequence goes on along the minus strand of WYDI02009051.1, from coordinate 120,297 downwards.
CATCAAACTCCCACAAAGGCACTTCAGCAGTGCCCTTTTACCATCCCCCATCTGGAAAAGATACTGGAATTAAGGCTGAGAAAATGTGGCTCAGATTTCCTTCAGCCTGCTAAGACCACTGTTAATTAGGGGAGACAGAGCAGTTGCTGGCTGCATGCAAATGTAATTGTGAGGCTTTTTAATGGATTTAAATGGGTTTAGCTATTCCAAAGCAGCTTTCATACCCCTCTCTCAGCTGCAGAGTGTTTAGACCTCCATGGAGAATTTGACTTCTCACAAAGTAGCTTTGTTGGTTTGTTTATGCAAGGATTTAGGCATTTTGGATGTTAAAGAAGCTTTAAAACATTTTTGGCTGCAAAGCAAAAGGACCTGATTGTCAGCCCAGGGTAAAGGCAATTGCTGATCTGTCTGATGAGAATGGTTTATTCAAAATTAAATTGATCATGCTTATGGCTTACCCCAAAAAGTGCTCTCCCTGGTCTTCTCATAAATTCAAAAGAAGCCCGTGCTCTAGGATAAAGACTATGCACAGAAATTGAGTGTCTTTTACATGGAGGCAGAGAACAGTTAGATCACAGCCTGCCCCAAGGTATTAAACTTGTTCAGTCCCCTATAGGTTTCAGCAATGACAAGCGCTGCAGGAAAAATGCCCTTCTTGAATTGCAGCCACAGCCTAATAAGTGCACATGCTGCTCAGCCCCTATTAATTGCTGTTTCACACTGTCTGCTCCATTTTCTTCCCAGGATAACATCTCAGTGGATTTGTCCAAGGGGATCATGTTATCTGTCTGTAACCCAAATACTTCTTTCTTACCTTGCTTACCACTCACAGCCACACAGAGTCTGGCGGCTGCTCTGACCTTTGGTACGTTTGTTATTGCTCACCAGTGAGGCAGCCCTATAAATCTACAGTGTATTTTATGAACATAAATACATTGTTTCTGTTCAAGGCCAGCTTGGACGGGGCTTTGAGCAACCTGGTCTAGTGAAAGTTGTCCCTGCCCTGGTCTAGTGAAAGTTGTCCCTGCCCATGGCAGTGGGGATGGACCTAGATGATCTTTAATTTCTCTTTCAACCTG
>WYDI02009051.1:102704-113537 GCA_009867235.2 Psittacus erithacus | reverse complement strand
GGTGGTAGCAGCAGTGGTTTGTGTTATATCTTAGTTACTGGACTGTTCTTATCTCAACCTGTGGGAGTTGTATTCTTCCGATTCTTCTCCCCATCCCTCCAGGAGCTGAAAGAAGAAGGGGAGGGGAGTGAATGAGTTGCTGGCTGACTGGACTTAAACTATGACACCTGCAAGGTTTGAAGGCCAAATGATCTTCACAGTTAAATCCCAAAAGCTTAGGGAACGCCATGGTTATTGTATGACCTTTGCTACATGCAGCTGGAGTGTCCAGGAAAAAGAGCTGGTTGACAATATCCCAGACTGGGAGAGCCATGGCAGCAAGCTTCTGTGTGGCCAAAGGGACCCCAGTCTAACTGGGGTGAAGCAGACCAGCCCAAGGTGCTGAGCATTGCCCCTCAGGAGTCTGCAGCATCCCAAGAGAAAACTCAGCTTTTTTTACTTGGGCATAAACAAACACTTTGCCACCCAGACTTGGGGCTTTGTCCCCATAGCACTCCTTTCTCTACCTCACACACAGAACCTGTGCTCTGCCCAGGACAAGGAGAGGTACTCCTTGGCTCCTGAGCCGGGCATCCCACCACTCGCAGCTGCCACCATCTCCTCAGGGCTGCAACCAAGCTGATTTTCTTTACAATAGGAGCCATTGAATCAACAACAGCAGGAAGCCTGTCAGAGCAATCTCTTTTAATTGATATGTTTATGGCACTGCAATGATGGCAGTAAGGCAGAAATAATCTGACTGATCCTTGGCTGATTCAATCATCTTGAGCACTTTAGAAAACTGGCCCAACTGATCTAATCATGCTATGGGAGTAGACTAATGAACCATCAAAAGTCAACTGGAAAAACAGCAGCTGTGTCTCTTTTTCCCACACTCCCACTGTCTAACAGAGCTGCTGGATGCGGCTTCTTGCTCCTGTTCTGGCATCGTTTTCCACTTTCTAAAAAAAGCAGGTATCTCTGTTCTGCCTGCTGGATATATATGGACTCTGGTGTGTATCTTCTCCGGTCTTCGGACCTGATACATTTTCAGAAGCATAAAAGCTATGTATCTGTGGAATGGACAGCATGGGATGAGGTTTCTAATACTAGGACTTTGCTTGGGAAGTTCTGAGCATTTTCCATGCCTTTGGTGTCACCTGCTCACAGAAAGGGTTGGGAGCACTCCTGGCAAAATGTGATTTCTTTTCACAATTCAGGGTAGAAATTGTGCTAGTGAAAGATTACAAAAAACTGACTGCTGCATATTCGGAGTACAGGATACCCATAACAACTGAAAAAGCTTCCCTTCCTCAGTGTACACTCTTTATATTACCTGCATGTGCTATTCAACTGTACAATTGTGTAACTACTGGGCAAGACTTGTATAAATTTTCTAATGTGTAAAACAGATCAGGGGAAAAAAAAAACCAAAACCCAGAGGAAGCCATTTGCACAGTGTTCCTGTAACTTAATTGTGCTTGCAATATCATTTTTCTGATGCCTGAAGCAAAGGTTTGGTCTAAGAGAGATATGTGTGTTCAAAGATCTGGTTCTCCTTTGATGTTGTTAAATATGATCTTAAAATATGCCAGTGAAACTGTTAAAAGCCTGATCGAACTTTACTGCCAATAGGATCTCTTCATTTTATCAGTCCTCACTTTGGGTCCAAATTCCTATTATTATCAAATAGGCTGAATTAACGGCTGATGCAATAACACATTTTGGTTTAGATCTTGGCTGCTGAAGCAAAAAAACCCTCGGCTTCAGTCCAGATAAGTAACTGAAACAAAACTGAAACAGAGTGCTGAAGGTTTGTATCAATGGACAAATCCGTACACTTATTTTATGCCCAAGTTCTAGATTGGCAGGACACAAGCCACCTCCAGACTGGAAACTGCAAACCTGTGACCGACCAAATGGGCCACAGAACCAAATTTGTTACATGGTGTCCAGTCTGGGCCTGGTTCATTCTCAGGTTCATCCAAGCTGGAATGCCCAGTGAGGCATTTCTGTAAGCACTCACCTCTCTGTGTGGTCTTGTGGATGGGGTCCATGAATTATAAAATAACCTCAATGGTTTTAAAGTATTTTTTGTTTTCAAAGAAAATTGATTATAAACAGATACGTTTGCTAAATTAAAAATGTACACAAACACTATCCAGTTATTTACTGAAGTTAGGGTTCCAGAAACTAGCGCTGCTTCTTTCTTTCTTCATTTCTTCCATCCCTTCTTTCTTTCTTCATTTCTTCCATCCCTTCTTTCTTTCTTCCTTTCAAACTTTCTTCCTTCCTCTTTCCTTTCTTTCTGTTTTTTAATTATTTTTTTCTCCCAGACAGACATTTTTTTTACAAAATGCTCTTTTTTTTCATCCATTCTGCTACCATGCACTATAATCAGCTGGCTGGGGCCATCCAGGGAGGTTGTCTCCTGGCGAGCAGCCCCACTGCCAAGCCAGAGAAGCTGTAGGTACCTTCTGCTGAGATCAAGAACTTCCACTCCACTGAAGTGCACCCCTCAAGGGAGAATAACTCACACATTCAGTATTGGTTTTATAAAGCCCCCATTTTTTCCTCATGGGATTTTCCATGACTTTTTCTTGAACCATCTGAATGTCATTGGCTGCAGCCAGGCTGCACTGCACCCCCTGGTTTGATGACCTTACTTTCCTCTGCATGCAATCAGCTCACACTTTCTTCTAATGAGATTTTCAGCTCCCCTCTCCTTTTATGCTGTTCTCAAAACATACTTCCCATAGCAACCACCACATCAATAGCCAAGGATATCATCTCACACAGTGCTGCTGGCTATGAGGTCTCTCAGAGTATTCTTCCTGCAACTAAAAACCAGCAGGCAGTTTTCACTGTCAAATGTTTCTTGTGCCATTAGTAGCTGGCATGTCCCCACAGATGGTCCCTCCACCATTTGATACATTCACCCTCGCTGTGCCAAACCCAGTTGTTGCAAACCAACCATACAACTAAGATCGCAAGTGCTGGTATTTGTCTCAGCAGCTAGAGCAGGACTATTTGGCTGGCAAGGAATGCTGCCCTCAGGTCAGCAATGTAAGCCTCATCTCCCAGAGCATTGTGGCTGTAAATGAGTTTCTCTCTTTTCTGAGCACATTGTGCTCACAGCTTGTAGACTCTCTCAGCTGCGGTAGCGTCGCTTCTGCTTGGTCTCCCATTCACTGGCTGTGTTGCTCAAACTAACTCTAATCCCTTTGGTAGTGTTCAATAAGATTTGTGATTTTACACTTTCTGGCTGCTGTTGAAATTTCCACCTAATCCCAAAACCTAGAGAGACTTACTAACAAACATGGTTGCACATACCTGTGAATCCCAGTGACAATTAACCAACTGTTTAATTTCTATGAATAATTAAAAAATCCTTCATGTTCAATACAGCTTTTTTTTCTGTTTTGGGAAATAGGTTAAGCTATCTGTAGCCTATTATGATGCCACTAGTAACCCCTAAAGAGGTAAAGCATATTGAGGCAATAAATTCCATTCAATAGACAGAACCAAACAATTCCCAATTCCTAAAGCAGTTTGCTAAGAAAGCTTTTCCCCATTAACAGCACAGAAGTTTCAGATAACATGGAAGAGTGATTATATAGTGCCAATAGATTTTAAAAGACTATCAGGGTGAACAATGCAACACAGCAGCCTGCCACAAATCCTAGGAAAATAGTGATGGAAAATAAAAATGGAGAACCAGTGCTAGTAGAATTTGTCCAGCCCATTTCAGTTATCAGGTGATAACTGTGGTGATAAGAGTGGTCTGATTGCAGCATGTATGCATCTTCTTAGGTGGAAAATAAAAGATACAAAGAGCTTCTTTAATCTATTAGAAAAAATAACAATAAACCCCCCAATTTCATGGAATGTAAATTCAGAGAAATTCAATTAACAGTTAGGATCACATTCCTACCAGCAAGAGCACTTAGTGAGACAAGTTACTTACAGCAATGATGGATTTGCCATCTCTTGATGTTTTCCAGAGAAAGCTGGATGCATTCGCAGGAAAACAGGTCTGTGGCACATGGTGTTGTTGACCATGCAAAACAAGTGGAACTGCATGGGACACGGAGACAGAGCCTGTGTTGGCAGCCCAGGCATGGGTAAGTCACCCCTTTGCTCTTAGAAGAGGGAAAAATCATCATGTCCTAAAATCTGGCCTACTGCCCTTCAGATGCTTTAGTCCAGGTAGTGGCTGAAACGTAAATGCTTTGAGATGTCTGACAGGCGCTGTTTTGCAGAGCTGCAGACACCAATATATTGTTTACTTCAGGTAAACAATTTCTCCTTTCTCAGGTGCTCTGCACCCACAGACAAGACATGGACTGTTGTTAACTCCTGTCAGCCACAGTTGCTCATGTGCCAAGGTCATGCGCCCAGCCCAACCACGCAGAACTGCACCGGTTTTGCCTGGGGAACCCTTCCTGCATGTCAGCATAACAGGACTCAATGCACCGACTGTTCTAGGCTTAGCTTTCACTTTTCTTTCAGGCATTGTCCATTTACTGTGATTATTCAGGAGTTTCATATAATGAGCCACCCAATACCTATGCGCCAGCTGGTCCATTTCACTTCAGCGCTCCCACAAATCTGGTGCTTATGTGCAGTGACTGCAGCATCATGTTTGCACTGTTGTTTCAGCCTGTTAGAAAACAGAAAGTTTCCAAGCCGCCTTTCAGAGCTGCCTTCCCAAGGGGTGATTATCTGGGTTCTTTGGTTGAGTTCTGGTTTTGTCATTTCATTTCCAACAGACAGTCATGTGGACTGGACAGAAATGGGAAAACATAACCTGCACCGTCTGTGGCCCCTGAGAGTCTAATGCCATCCTAACTCAGAGCCCAAGTATTCATCCTGTACCAAGTGAGACCTGGTGATTTCTTCTGCTCAGTTAGCTGCTTCCCAAGCCAACTGTGCAAAACTAAACCCTTGCCAGGCTCAGTTCCAGATATCTGGCAAGCCAGTGGCCATGTTACCTCAGATAGCCTTTGTCTGCGGGGCCTTTGGGACCTTGTTTTGAGGAGCCCTGAGTGGCCCTGTGATGCAATGCATGCAGTCTGGCTCTGGGCCAGCGGGATGCTGAAGGAAAAGGGTTGCATGCAAAAGCCTGAGCTCTCACAGACATAAAGACAGTGACAGTTTTTGTCTGGATGCCATTAAAAATTCCTCATTTGTACAAGCTGCAGTAGAGAGAATTGTATTTGTTTTAAGGATCGGAGATGCTGAGACCATCAAGCATTTGGTTTCTTGAGGTGTATTGGCATTTCACTTTGAATGCACAGAATAGCGTTAAGGGGCTCCGCAGGGAGGTTCCAGATGGAGGTGGTGGATCTGCAACATGGGGCTGGGCTGGAGGACCCTTGGCCAGCCAGGAACAGTTGTGGCTCACACAGAATGCTCAGTTTCCCTGTAGGAAGATGAAGAACTTGTCCCACGACAAGCCCAGTGATCTTGTTTCCATGGGAAGGAGCTTTGCACTGAATGAAGCTACTTCTGGTCAAGCCTGGAACTGAAATGAGGTCCCCTGGCCAGGTGGGAGGCCTTCTGCCCCGGCACAGCCCACTCCCCACCCAGCATGGTGGCCAAGAGACACCATGTGCTGGCAAGGAAAGGAAATGCCTGGGAGCACTGGGTACAGGGCAAGAAAGTCCAAGCACACTGTCAGGAGGGGTACTGTGTGTCCCAGCCTGTGCTGTGGGCGGTCAAAGCAAAGCCCTGCCTGCCTGCCTCACCCTGAGCCATGGCAGATGAATGGCACAGAGGAAAGAGAAGAAACCTGTGTGAACAAACCCCATGGACAAATGAGAAGTGCTGGGAAGTGTGGGCAAGAGGCAGAAATAAAACCCAGACCAACAGCTTCCACACTCACGTAAACTCTCATCAATATACCACCACATGACACTTAGGATTTCCATGCAGGAACCTGGGACTTCGGCAGGAGGATTTCTCTGCTGAACTGGGGTGGAAACTGTTGACATTTTCTATTAGCATCAGGAAAGGCCTTTGCAATGGAGAACTTCACCACCAGAGCTTTCTCATGTCTGCCTTGTTATTTTTCTGATCAAAAAAAGTTCGTAACAACAATTTAGATTTCAGGATCTGATTTTCTCAATGTTTATTCATATTTTTTCTTTAAGTAACATCTGGCTGAAGTTGATTCATTTGGGCAGAAGGATTCAGCGCTGATGTAGTGGCATGTTGCCACTTCCAGTGACTTTCAGTTCTGTTCTGCGCAGGCCAGGGGACACGAGAAAACACAGAAGTGGCAGTTTAGCACAGTTTTTCCTTACTAGCAAGTTCAACTGTCCTCTGCTCCTAAATATTGGTACAGCTTTCAAAGTGTATGTTGAGAGTCCCCAGTCTTGCTTCTCAACCAGGTAACATTTAAAACTGTGAGAATTGTGGGCCTCAGTAACTCATTAAAAGCTGCAAATTAATAAATCTGTAAAGAGCCTGAACACTGTGATGCTGTCAAACAACCGCAGCCCTTTTATTTGCTGGCAGTTATAATTCAGTGACATGCTACAGCTACCCACTGTTTTGTGATGCATCTGTCATATCAGACTGTTGCATCCATGGGTATCCCTGTGTACATGTCCCTGTAAACATGTGTCCATCTTGCAGCGGAGACTGGCTGTGTCTGGCAGCAGCAGGAGCTGCAGCACATGTTGGCAACGTCCTGTAGGTACCAGCTCATCCCAGTCTGCAGTACTTGGTAGTGAGCCACCACGTAGGCCATACATAACATGGTTTGATTGAACAAATCACTCTTCCCCACTGTTCTTGTTCTTTTCACACCAGGTCCAGCCTTTCTGGTCCTAGTGGGGCCCCTCCTGGGTGCCTCAGATAGAAGTGGATTGGACACGTGCTGCCTCTTCCTCTGGGGGAAAGCAGCTCCTTGGGGACACCTGAGAAAGGCCCCTGAGGCCACATCACACCCCAGAGACCTCTATCCCCTGCCACCAACACCAAAGAGGGCACAGGGAGGGAGGGGAACATGTGTCTGAAATGCCCAGATTTTGGAGGATCGGTTGCTTTTAAGGGGGCGACTTTGTTCCTCAGTAGCTACATGGACTTTGGAACCATGCTCTGCTCCTGCCTGACAGCTGGTCACTGCTCCAGCAGCTCACCTAAAAACACTTAAATCCACATATGAACAATTTAAAACTGAATCGTTTAAAATGCAGAGTATGGATTTCTCAGGGTTTGCCAGAAAAAATATTGAAGTTGAAGTGAATGAGATTTTTAACTTGAAAACAGACAAAAGAAAGCCTCACTTTCTGAAGACCACAGAATTGGAGCGAAACACAAACCATGAGGTGGAGGCATCCCAGGGTGACCATGGGGAGCCTGGTGTAGCCCCAGTTGCTGTGAGCACACGGCCTCCAAAGTTGTGGATTTTCTTTGCCTGAGGCGGACCAGCCCTTTCCCCAGGGGTCAGGAAATCTCCTAGAAATAGAGAGGAGGCACCAGCTGGAGAAATAGACATGCCTGGATGGGAGTGCTGTGGCTTTATGCCATGAAAGAAAGCTTAGGTCTGTATTCTGAATTAATGTATTGTAATGATCTCGTGTAACATCTTGTTTGGCCGGAACAAGAATTCAGGGGTTTCCCATGGCTCTGTTAGGTTGCTGTACTTCTCAGCATGGCTAGAGAGTAACCTTAGAGGGCATGCTACAAAAAGAGTTCATGAATGCCTCCAGCTAGGTGGTGAAAACCTCCCACTTCCCAGCCTAGTATTAGGTTTAATAGATGCTGGGAGGGGAGGCAGGGAGAAGTGATTTACTAAGGGTTCAGAGTAAAAGAACTGGCAGAGCCAGGTAAAATTGCTTAAAAAGTTGCTTTAAATAAAATATGAAATAAAAATGTTGCTTTAAGTACAACTAGGCAAAATTAGCATCAAATATCATCAAAGTGCCAAGGAAACAGTAAGAGGGTTTTCTTAAGTAGCAAATAGCAATAGGAAATGTACCTTTCTCTGTACAGCAGGAAGGAAAAGGATCAGATCGATATGGGACTAATGAAAGTATTGAACAATTAAATTGCCTCTGGCATTGCAAATGAGAGCTGTAGACAACTATACATATAAAATTCATTTTACAAGGTCGGAAGAGGACTCATTCAGCCCACAAATAAGTGGCATCAGATCATGCTTAAGAGATTAAGAAGATTTTAACTGGATGAAGACCCTTAGCTGGAAAAAGGTATGAAGATCCTGTGTTTGTTTCTTGGTATTTTCAGCATTGCTCTGAGGGAAGAGAGATTATTCCAAGTAAAGGTGTGAGCAGGTTTTCCTCAAAGAAAGGTTTCCACATCAGGTTTTCATTTCAAAATCAAAATGAATGTAAAACAAACTTTATGGGATTCTTAAGACTCGATAATTTTGGGGTTTTAATGTGTTGTTCTCTGCTTTGCAGAGGCTGCTGGGACTGGAACTGCTGCATAGTTGTGTTAAACTGTTCCCAAAGATTATTCAACCCAAACAGAAACAGGAAACACCAGTAATCATAAGGAAAACTTTGTTCTAATTCAGGCACAAGGTTTAAGTGCTTATCTTTTGCTTTTACTTGCTTATCTAAACACCTGCCATTATCTCTAAGTGAATTTTCCAGGATTCCTTATCAATGGCAGTTGTGACATCTGGAGCCATAAAACTGTTGCATTTGTTTGAAATTTATTTAAAATATTAAGACAGCACATCCTGTGAACCAAAGTTCAAACGTTTGTACCCTTGCAAATGAGGAGATGTATGCTATGGACTGCGTCTCAATATAGAAGAGAATCTGTCTAGATAGATTTGTTTCTCTGTCACTGTGGAAAACATAAACCTAAAGGTACATTTTCAGGTAGGTTTGCCCTGATGTAGAATAAAGCCAAGTCAATAACACTACATCGACATATGCCAAAGATGTCCGGTGCTGAGTTTTGCATTTGTAAATAAAGACTGAAATTGGGTTCTTGTACCTGTTACTCTTGCTACATCCCTCAGAAGCCTGATGGGATCTTGAGTCTTTTAAGTTTACCTCTGTAGTGCTAAAATAGCAGGCAGGGTTGCCACTATACTTAGCAGGTTAGGATCAAGCCATGGTGTGAAATCCTGTTGTGTTTCTAGCACTAGCAGAAGAGAAAGTGCTATAAAAGGCTCCTTGCAAGGACATGGCAATTTCCACATTAAAGAAATGGAATCTTTGAAGAGAAAATCAGTCCAATATTTGGTGGTCAATATTTAGTCTAACTTATGCCATATCAGTATCGTAACTGAGTTTTAGAGATCACTGAAACTAAGATATGAACCTTACACAGGAAAGAAAATACGTCCTGCCTGAAAACTGGAACAGAAGTCCAGATGGTGCAAAATAGCTTTAGTATGACAGAAAATTGAAAGCACTTCTCTTTTTGAAGGCCAAAAATACATTTTCTTGTATAAAACATTATTAACTTCAGCATGTGGGTTTTTCTTTTTATTAAATTATCTCTCTCCCACAGATTCTTATTTCTTATCCCTCGAATTGCCTAAATCTAAATGCAGGCAAGAGGAAATGAGTCTAGACCAAAGTTATTGTAAATGCTTGGAAAATCTCCCATCTTTTCCTTTTGACAAAGAACCGCTGTCTGAATCTGTGTCCTAATTTCACCTGCATGAGTCTTGGCAGAAAGATGAAAGGGGAGGCCCATGCAGTTTGACCTCTACCAGTACCTCTGTTTTCTCCCCTGAGGGCTCACCTTGCATGAGAGCTTTGTTTAGCCAAACCATTTTCTGAAAGGGAAGAAATACTCTTCTTTCTTTTTGGTTGCAAGGCCATGTATTGCTCAAGGTTCTTCTGGTTATTGCTGCATTGAGAATTAGGTAGTTGTATATGAGCTCAACTATCTGAGCTTCTTACACAGCAAAATTAATTAATCCATGTCAGTTTCGATACACTTGTATTGATAAATGATCTAACACAGCATATTTTGACACAAGGACCACTAAAACCTATCAGTTGGAAGTGCGCTGTACACTCAATTAAGGCCACTGGCAAGAGATACCTGTTCTTGCTACTTTCTGTTGAGCCTTTATAAGCAGCCTAACAATTCCAAAAAGTCCTGGACTTGAAAGCAATTGATACAAAGGAAAGGTGTACTCATTTGCAGGTGGGTGAAGTGCTAAGCCTGCAGTGTGGCACTGCTTTTCCTCTGAAATTTCCCACAGCAATGCAACAAAACACAAGGTGAAATCCAGCTACCAGACCACGAGTAAGTTCTGCTTCTCTCAGCCCTAGGATGGTTTGAAATGACCAAACTGTATCCTATTGCTTAAAATCACCTGAGATCCCAAGGATGGGAAAAAGATAAATGTGGCATCAGTACTTAATAAACCCCCAGGGGAAATGCGGAGAAGTACAGGGAGATAAAGCTGCCTTGTATATTGAGTAGATTAACAGACAGAATATTAAAAAATAGAAAAATATGTTATACAAGGAATGAACCAACATGACTTTCAGAGTAAAATCTGTTGGAGTTATTTGAATATATCAACAAATGTACAATTAAGGATGAGCTAATCACTAAATCATTTTAACAATGCCTCTTCTCATAGTGCATTAAAGAAATGAAGCAATTATGAGTATAAACTTAGCAGAGTAATAGGAAATTTAATAGCTGTAGAGCTCCATAATGTTTGTAAGTGATCACGAAAAGAATGTGAAGAACTAGGAGACACACTTTGCTGATGATATTGAATTATTCACAGTAAAGATCTGTAAAAAGATATCAGTAAATAATCATAGAATCATAGAATAGTTAGGGTTGGAAAGGACCTTAAGATCATCTAGTTCCAACCCCCCTGCCATGGGC
>WYDI02009051.1:81795-96600 GCA_009867235.2 Psittacus erithacus | reverse complement strand
TTCTCTGCCCAACCTGTAGCTGTGCCTGGGGTTGCTCTGACCCAGGTGTAGGACCTTGCACTTGGCATGGTTAAACTGCATGAGGCTTATAACAAATGTTAGCTTGATGGGCAATGAATCTATTATATGTCTGCTACATATATCATTAAAAGTAGTTTCAGCTACGTGCTTCTTTGATTAACACATTTTCTATGGTTCAAGTGTAATGGAGTTATACCTGCACTTGAAGAGACCTGTCCTGCACTTGAAGTTTTGCTGGGAAGGGTGAAGTTAAGAATATTTGGAATTACTAAAAAATTAAATTGCTTTTTCCTATTGCACCTTCACTTTTGAAACATTTTAATTACCTTTGCAGTATCATTTATTTAGAATGTTGGTCTAGCCACTCTCCATATATTCCTTTTGTTAGCAATCAATCTACAAACATGAGCATCCACTCTGAAGCAGTGATAGATCTCATTTCAGAGCATAACTGTAAAGCAGATTTTGATTTATCTATTTACCATATTTGCTTGATGATTCTGCCTGGTCTTGAAATGGATCTTTTTTGGTTATTAACCTAAATAAGTTTGCTTATGTTACCTATACAGGGAATAGACATTTCAATTCCTCTTACCCCTGATTTGCATTCCAGTTTACTGTACTTTTACAGGCATGAAGTAATGCAGCCAGCAGCCTGATGCTGCACCCACTGCATTCATCCATTTGCAAGCATTCAGTCAACCATTCATTTCTGGAGAAGGTAGGTTTGCTTCCCACTCTGCTCCACTGGCTGGCAACATGGGTACTCCAGCATTTAGTATTATTTGCAATTAATTTATGTAGATCTCTGTGCACATTTAAGGTTTGACTACTTAGTCCACTTCAATTTCTAGACACAGAAGTTCAGTGGACCTACACAATGATAAAATGCATTAGCAAAAGGAGCTTCAAATGCATGCTTTGTTCCTCTGCTTCTTCCTGCTGCACTAGAGATCATGTCCCTGAGCTTTGACATGACTTTGCCTCGACTTTGCCTCTATCCTGAATACTTCTTGTAGCCCTTCACGTCAGCACTCTGCCAGAGCATGATTTCAAGGCCACACACTCATCCAGCCTTCTCTCTCAGATGCATTTGATTGGAAAATGTGACTGGGAAATAGGACATTTCCCTGTACAGTACAGCTGAGTGACAAACACAGGTGTGCACCATTCCACTGACCAGATGCAGAGAATACTATCATTTTGCTTCATTGCACCCTTTAGTCTTCTGAACATTTTGACTTATCACATCTCTTTTTTTGCAGTGGCAGTTACGTTCGAATTTTATCAGTAGGTGCTGGAGTTTGTTCTTGGCATTGTTCTTTTGTTACATTTTGGGTGCATGAGTTATGACTGAAGTTAAATCATATCAGCATGTTTTCTTCTGGCTGTTCCAGTGCCTGATGTTCTCTGTATGGCTGGGAGGAAAGAAAAAGAATTAAAATAAAAAGGATTCTGAAACTGCAGAGCTTTCCCTGGCTTTGAATTCTAATTGTACTTTTGCTAGAATCTCTAGAGTCAATCCTGACCTCAAAACATCTCTTTCTTGCCTGAAAGAAAGACTCCTTTTATTTCAAGTAAGCTTCTGCTGAAATACTCATGCGTAGTTTCTTTATCAACTCTAACTACCCTAAATCTGCATTTTTGATTGGTTTAATCCTTAATCACCAAGAGCAAAAGAGGGCTTTATTTCCCAACAATGAGGAGAGTCTCTTGCAAAAAACAGTTCCATGTCCAAGCCACTGCTAATGCATTTTGCACCCAAGAGCCACTGAACAAAGCACATAAACAGCAGCAGGAGCAGAGATCAGCACCCAGCAGTTAAACTCCAGCCTCTTGCTGCAGAAGTATTTGGTTATCAATGCCAGAGTGCCCTTTTTGCTATGCCAGAAATGGCAGGCATATAACTTTTTGTTTTCCGATGTATTGTTCTAATTACTGCACCTCTGTGAGTGTGTTTTATTTCTCAGGCCAGCCATCTCTCGGGACTGATTTTCATTCAGTACAAATGTTCTCATTATAAAGACTTAACATGAGGAGAATATAAATGAGAAGATGAGTGCACACTAAGAACTTGCTTACACAGAAACTGTATTGATCAAACAAACAGCAGAGTAAAACACGTCAGCATTAACGTGCTCTATTTCCACAGTTCAAACAGTTTCTTTTCCCATAAGAATGGTGTGACTCCTTGCCTCCAAAACCAGGCCAATGTAATGACTTTGTTTAACTGAAAAAGTGCAAAGCACTTTTATAAAACATCACGGTATGGCACTAATGAGCTCTTTGAAAGCAAATGCACCTTCATCAGTTTCAGAGATTAAGACCTCTTATCACTCACTATGTGAAAACTTAGGGAAGAGTCAAAATTCAAAAGGTTTTCGCAAATTAAATTACAACATGACCATGACTTAGTACAATTTTCATAAACCTAAACCAACACTTACTTTTCCAACCGCCCACTAATCAAGCAGTTGACCCACTCACCTTCTCAGTTCTGGAAGGTGCACCCCTCGGGAACTGCTTATGTCTGTGGTTTTGGGTTGTCCCCATTACCTCAGGATCAGGCAGTAGTCATCTCTACATGAAGACTTCAGCAAACAGTCATGCAGGGCCTCCTCTCACCTCTGGCAGTTCGAGTGAAACCAAAGGTGTCTCTGTAAAGACATCAACCTCTTTGGGATTTCAGTGACAACTTCCCCCCTCTTCCAAAGGCATGGAAACAGTGGAATGCTACAGTATGGATTCAGTCCCTCCTTTTCTCAGGCCAAGACAATATGCCATTAACAGCTGAACAGAGGCAGAGGGCATTCACAGATAAAAGACCGCTTTGAGAAAGATTATGCAAAACAAAGCCCCAGGTTAGAAACAGAGTGAAACAATCCTGAGGTGTCCAGGTCCACCTTAGGCAACCAGATTCCCTTCTGGCTTCCACAGGGCTGCACCTGGCTCTGCAGGTAATACTTCATGTGCAGTGATAAAGTTTCTGTTTACACTTCATTTTACTAGTGTGTTCTGGGACATAACTGAATTTTGAAAGTTAAACTTGAACTTACCGCTCTATTGAGTGCTGTGGCTTTGCTCTTCTATTTTTATTGCTTGGAGACAGCATAAATGCGTGGGATATCTCTCAAGACCTTTATAAAATCAGAATTCTAACAGGAATATATGAGTCATGTCTAGACTGATATAAAAATGAAACAGTATCATTCTTGTCACCAGAATGAAGCATGGCTGACACCCTTTGATCCATGACACACTCATATAGCCTTTAGGCTAAAATAGCATACACTAAAGTGTGCAGTTATAATCAGAAACTTCTATAAATATATAATGTGAAGCCTCTTGAATCCTAACTCCAGATTGTATAACCTTGCCATAAAGCAGTATTTTACCACTCAAATCATTATACTTACTTCAGTAGGACTATTAGTAGATATGGGCATTATCCAGTGTGGGTCCCGTATCTGTATATCTGGCTACAGTGTCTGAATCTGACCTTAAGCTCAAATGCTTTTTAGATTTGTATCACCGTCAGTCAACACAGAAACACCATTTAGTTTCCTTTTCACAAAGATGCACATTTATCTGCTACATTACTATCTAGCTACCAGACTGAGCATCCTTATGGCATGTTCAGCCATGCTTGGAGATAATTGTTTTCTACAACAGCCTTTCTTCCTACATCAGAAAGTTGGTGTCTGTTGGTCAGGACTTACATGGATTTAGTGAATTCTCTGGTTACTCTGTCAACTCTTAAACACTTCTAAAGCACAGCTCAACAGCGCAGGCAGTTTATGGCAAGGGCCACTCAGGTATCAAACGTGGCTTCTGCAACTTCTGTGCTCTATACCTAGACCAATCGTAGATGTCAGGAACAGTTTCTCAGTGGGTCATGGGCAGCCAAAAGACTTCCAGCTAGCCTAGTCCTGGAAGCTGAGCTACAGCTTTTAAACCCGTCACAGACACCACTGCAATCAGCAGTATATAAATACCTTGAGTATGAACAAAGTAGAAGGTAGAACTGAGAATAAAACATGGACAAACTTGCACCATATGTTTTGAAATGCCAACACTTTCCCAGAATAACCTGTGCATCACTGCCTCCAGACATTCCCAAAAGAAACACTTAATTGGAAAAACAAATTGTTGTACGAAAATGATTTATTAGTATGAAGAAGGCAACATACTTGTTCTGGTGTGTGCAGCTCAGAGCTTCACAGTCTCTATGTATCTGCATTCTTCAGTGTTCACCTCACAGTTCCATACAAGAGATTTACGCTTTCATTTGGCAGCCAGGCTTCACTATCAGTGGAAAAAAAAATAATTAAGAAGAACAAAGAAAGCAAGAAGAAATGTTGCCATAAGAGAATTAATCTGGATGCAAGTTTTGTTGTTTTTTTTTTTTTAACCCTGCTCTGTTTTCAAGTAAATTAATAGTGGTGTCTCATCAAAGCCAGAAATAAAGGCTATGGTTGGCATTTTAAAAGAGTACGAATGGTTTAGAAACAAAAGCTTATTTGCATGGGTCAAGACATCTGAAAATCAAAGATGGCGTTTAGTTGCTTAAACATAGGTATCCAGTACTTTTTTAGAGGCTCTGGGGTATCCTCTAGCCCCCAGTTCCTGATCCAGAATACGTAATTCCTGTAGGGTTTGTGTCATATTTGTCAGATCCATGCCAGGCCCACTCCAGGGCATCTCAGATGATACTGCCCATATTGAGGCCATTAAGTCTCCTATATTTCATATTTTTTTTTTCAGAGTTGCTATTCTTGATCCCATCCATAAGAAGCAAAGTCTCTAATAACCAGGTCACTCATCAAAGTGTCTTGACATAAATTCAGTGATTAATTTCTACAGTTTTACTTTAAACTAGCAATGACTCTTACAATCTGAACGATGTAGAAAGTCACTTAATCATGGTAATGACTTGTATAGAGGAAAGGGAGATGCCAACCTGAGATTTAGACAGAATACAATACATTACTTTCCTGTTTTCTCAGCTGATTGTCTGGTTTTGTGTTGTCATCTGCAAATTTGATTTAAAATGCTTGATACCATATGAATAGCTACCTTTGAATGAACTAGTACTCAGTAAAGTTTGATACAGCAAAGAAACTTCTCTCCTCAAGCCTATGGAATAAAGGAACAAGCTGAGCTGAGTCACTGTGCAGGGGTGTATAGGTCCACTTGTGACAGCTTCGTGTGTTTTGTTTTTTTTTAATCTCCAGGGGTGACCACAGATTTTATTATTGTTATTCTAAAGCAAATCTGAAACTACTCATTAAACTCAATTTTTGATGCTAAAGAGCAGACCTCTAGAAGTTGTACTAGTACTTCTGTCTTATCCCCACACTGCCTAGAATATAAATTAATGGCTGGAATCTACAAATTTTGCTATTTAAACCAAGAATTACTTGGGACTAACTTATCTGCATTAGTGTTTTCACATGATTTCAGGACCCAAGCTCTAGGTCAGCATTTTGGCACAACAACCATAGTCAACCGTGTGATTCATTCAAGCACTGTTTCTGTCAACCCTGTTATTTGTAAGTGCTCTGTTTTACTGAAGTCCATTTAGAGACAGGTGAAAACATACATAGGGTGCAAAGGAAAAAATATTTTATTGTGAACATAGCATGTATGAGACATTTCAGAATATACAGTTATGTATGAGAAAAAAGTACTCTGAGGCATGAGATAAATGACCAGTGCTTGAGACCAATGAAGTATATGCACACAGCTGTTCTAACAGCACAACTCTGATACCAATCACAACACATATTTTATAGCTTTTATGATCAGAGGCAATTTTAAACAATGTTTATAAAAAATGTACATATTGGACCTACTCCTGCACTGTTGTACATCCAAAACTGCAGTGAATCTTGCAGGTGTGTGGAGGGAGTAATGAGAGCAAACTGACACCCCACCTCGGGAGCAGAAGGTAGAGATGGAGGAAACATCAGAAACAAAATACAAACCCACTGTTCTACAAAAGTAAAAAGGCAAGTATTATCCCAAGGAATATTATTATTTTCACGAGAAATCTTAATTGCAGCATCCTGACTCCATTAAAGCCAATGAGAGTCTGCCATTGAGATTAGTGGAGTCTGAATTTCATTCAGAAATTAAACACATTCTTGCATTAGTGTAAACATCAGCAGAAACATGTCAGCATTTATACATGTATTCAAGTGCTGTTTAAAAAAAACCCCAAAAAACAGACAATGCTAACCCAAAATGCCAGTACGTGTCCAAAAGGAAGACAATTAAAAGTTTCTTTTCAAATACACATTTAAAAGTATTTAAAAGCATCCATTTTTTAATATTTGTATATCATTGCTAGGGAAGGGATCTATGAGAAAAATCTGAATTATCTGCAGTGATAAAGGAAGGGCACAGTGTTTGCTCAGATTTGTTGGAAACTAGTATTTTGCCACTTTGGAGTCATGACATGTACCTGCACATTCAAGCATGTTTCAAAGGAGTGCTGAGGAGTGACTGCACTCCATCATTATGAGATATAGTCCTTCTCTGCAAGTATCCCACCATGATCCCTCATGACTCATTTGCACCCATTCATATTTTCAGTATAAAAGAAACAGAAAGGAAAGTTCCTTGAAGAAATATTTTCTGTCTTTAAATAACCTGATGACATTTCACATCATGGCAATTTCCAATCATGCATTTGGAGGTCCAGAGTCAACACAACTTTTCCATTTACTGTTAGACTTGTGCCTGTCTTCAAACAGTTCTTTGCTAATTTTCGTGCGGATCTCAGGACTGGATAACAGCTCCTTTATCTGATTCAGTCTGGATAACAGGGCCTGTGTTTCTCTACGTAACGCTTCCTTTACTAAGTCTGCTTCATGGCTCTTTCCTAGAGGAAAAGAACAATATAATATGTTTTATAACAACTAATGTCTTTTAGAATCATTAATGTATGGAGAAAAAGAGATCATATCCAGCTTGGACAGTAGTAAATGCTCAGCCTTTTAGTACATTTTTTTTTATAAAAAGGTACTTTGTCAAAAAATATAATTTACATCAACAAATAATACCAAAAAGTAAAGAACAGTACAGTGTCACATTTAAGAGACGCTCCTGTCATATTACATACTGTGTAATAGTATCTGCGATGAATATCTGTAGTGGTAATTTTTAGCTTGGGGTTGACTGCTGTTGACAAGGAAACAGCACGTGTTCTCACATGGAGTAAGCAGCCCTGCGGCAGCGCCAAGCCCTTGGGCAGAGGGCATCGCTTCCACTTATGGCCAGGCCTCTTCCACGGCCATTCATGACAATCCAAAAGGCAAACGCAAAGGGTTCAGTTTCTCTTCAGAAGCAAGGAAGGGACTCTTGGCATCATGGACAAGTGAAGACTGGAGCAGCCTGCTTCACCATTCCTGTCTTTTTTCCTGTGTCCATTCCTCCTAGCATTCAACAGATTTTCAGCAGTGCAAGCACTTATTACACCAGTAGACTGTGTCCTTCAACTCAGAACAAACTTTTGATAAGAGACTTACAAAGCAGAGCGTCTGTCACCCAGCACCACTTAGCAAATTTCAGCAGGGAGCTAGGACGTGTTTTTGTGGTTATTCTTGGTGGGATATTTGCTCCCGGGGTTTTTGCACAGTGCTCACTTGCTGTTATCATTGTCGCTCTCATTTTTACTGCTGCTCACTGCTTCTTCAGTTTTCACAGGGCTTCCATCAGTCTGTCTGGTTTTGTTTTGAGTTTCTTCTAAATATTGCTGTACAGCCTTCAGCACTGCATTCTCCACCAGCCTTTTGCTGAGGCTCACCAGCTCTGCATCGTCTGGCTCTGCTGCATGCTTTTCACCTATGCATCACAACAGACAAGAGAAGGAACTCATTGCCATGGAAAGAGAGGAGCTGTAATTGTATGAGGAACCTTTGTCTCAGCTGGATTTTAGGTTATTAATTGCCTCTTCTTGATTGTAAAAAGTAATTCCCCCCTCCTCTAGCTCTGAATCAGAACTGTTTCATGAAAATTTATACAGTATATCATAAAAAATATTTCACTGCTCATCTTTATTGTAACCCTCAATAAAAGCCACTGGCTAACACTATGAGCACCCACTCAGCTTATAAGAGTAAGTGTGCAAATTTGGTTTCTTCTGGCCAGCAATCACCTGTGCAATGATGAAAAACACAGCACATGATAAATTTACATTTTTGCAGGATTCTTAAATTTAGCTGCCCCTGTTTTGTGAGTTTGCTTAATAAATTTAAAATCTATTTATTCATTGATTGTAATGAAATAGTTTTTTCTGGAAGAAATTACTAAATTACTGTAAGCACAGGATAGAAATGTTTTTCTAATCAAAGTGTAAAACTTGGAAAAACCATACACTCTCTCCCTGTCTCTCTTCTGTCTTCTAACTTAAAGCTCTGACGTTGAAGGAATGCAAACTCCAGCAGTCTATTCTTAGATATCTGCCAATAAAAGCAAGAAGCTGGCATTTCCCTGCTTTGTTACGAGTTCACATGAATAAATATATACAACAAAATAACTGTCTACATAGAAAGGACTCTCATACATCATTACACATATTATGAAATGGTACTTTTCCATGGTACTTTTTCCAATTAAATATATAGCCTACTGCAGCATCCTCCTTTTATGAAGTATGCAATCCTCTGAATGAAGAATGCAAATTTTCACTGGCCATGGAATTTGCCACTACGCAATTTTTTGTGTTAGGTATATAACTGTTTCCCTCCATCTATATTTAAAGGTCATACTTTTAATGTCCTTTTCTGAAGTTAGCATTCTGCAACCAGTAATAAGAGGCTGCTTAGTCATACACATCTGGTGAAAGAGATACTATTGTACGCTCTCAGCACAAAGCTTTGTACTGTTCAATTATCTAAATTTGTTCTTTTTCATACAAGCAAATTTATTCAAGTTTGCCAGCACATATAGATTATAACTGTAAAGCACTTTTATTAGTCTTCCTAGTGGCTTGCACAACCCGGGAGCGATTTCACTGATAAAACATAATTCATATGGGGATTTGTGGGGGAGAGGGAGAGGTAAACAAAACCCTTGACTTTCAGAGGCAGCACCTTTATAAGCTGCTAACATAAGCACCTCACTCTGGAACAGCAAGACAGAGCAAACTCTTCCAGTTCTGTGCCTCCACAGCACCATTACTGTGGGGAACAAAAAACTGCACCCTCCAGGTCAGAGGTCTTCAGGCTAGACCTTGGGAAAGCGTTTCATTGTATTTGGGGAAAAAAAAAAAGAAGGAATAATACTCTAAAAAAAAATGTTTTAAAAGGCAGCTATGGGAATAGTTTAGGTTAAAACAAAAAAAAACCCAAACCCCCTCCAAAAAAAGCCTACAAACCCCAAACCTCTCACCCCAACCAACCAAAACCATTAAAACAGGTTTAGCATTTCCAAAACCAAACATTTTAGGTTAATATGAGAGTCTGGCAGAGGCACAGGCACTATTCTCAAACCCACTCAAACAGCTGCATACTCCATGTTGTCTGGCCTACTGCTTACCATGTTCCTTTGCTACCTGTAAATCCTGGGTTTAAGTCTATCCTTTAGTTTATTTAGAGAAGGGACTTAACTCAGGCTCTTATCTCTCAGGAGACCTCAGATATATATGAGCAGCATCTCCTCCCAGCTTTTACGAATTGATCTCACATGTTCCTTTCAGTGCAACCCTTTGATTCCAGATTTCCTTTGCTTTTATTAAAGATGCTTGAAAAAATGTTTTTGTGGTTTCCAGCTGGAGAGCTTCTCATTTTTCAGAACTGCTAATGAATCACAGAAATTGTTACCACAAGCCTCTAACGATCTGTCCATGTAACTCTAAACAAAATCAATAGGAAATATGGTGCTCAGCCATGCTAACACTTGACCCTACAGTATTTAATATGCAGAACATGACTAATCAGTTACAGAGGCCTCCAGATACCACAAAACAGTAATGATTATATTTACTCAGAATGTAATTTTACTTGTAGTACATTATGTGTTATTCTTACAGTCTAAAAAAGGACACAACTCTTCTCTTATAAATATTTTCTGCAAAACAGTTCTCATTTACATATATATGTATAAAATCCATGTATCTACTATTGCATTCAAAACTTCAAAGCAAGTAGGTAGCTCACTGTGCAAGTAATTTCTCAAGCATGAAAAAAAGTCAGACTACTTTAAAAAAGCCTTTGAAAAGTACTGTTTATACAGGTACTGAAGAATATTTTGGGTTTTTTTGTTTATTTTTAGTATTTTGAGGTATTCATGGCTCACCAGCAGTCTGGAGTTGAGCCTATAGCACCTCCTAAGCAAGCTCTGCACTCCCACTGGGAGACATATATGTGGTCTGACCGATAGGTGAATGCGAATGAGTGCACATAGCTGTATGAAGACTGCCCTTGGATTTACCCGTCCGGCCACCTTGGTGGACTGGCATATGGGGCTACGTGATTCACTCATGCTCTGTTTATATTCTCAGACTCCTGAAATAGCATTTGTGTGAGTGTCTGTGCAATGCTGAGGCTCATTGGCAAGATAGTTGCATACTGTTGTATCATTCCTAATCGTAACTGTTGACAGAAAGAAATAGGTCACGTAATAATAACAGGTATTGATCATCTATATTCACTTGAATATTTAACACACATGTATGCCCCTGTTTATATCTCTCTCTCCATGCTGCATCTACTGTTTGCCTGCTTCTTAGATATATATGATCCTTTTGCAGCATGTAAATGCTTCTTTGTGTGGACTGTCTTACATTATTGGAATTATCAGAACACCAATGACAAAAAGTCATTGTTGATATGAATGGTTCAGATTTAAAAGGGAGGTCTGAAAAGTAAAAACCGCTTTGTTCTTAAGTTCTGTTCTGAAAAGGGAACAGATATACCATGTGCACTGTATCTGTATGCTGCGCCCCTCAGTATGTGCTATGCCACTACTTTACTTCTTTGTCCATGAATATAAAATGTCCACTGCATTCTCCTGTATGTGGCTCAGAATAAAGACGAAAAAAAAAAGCGCTTTCATTTTGTTTATCCCAGAATTCTCTTCCGGAGTTTTCAAAAGATGAAAACAAAAATCCATAATCTGTGAATGTGTCTCAGTGCATTCACACTAAGCAGTGCTTTTTACTACTGAAACTGAAGCGTACTGATTGTCCTGAAATGACCACCAGTTTTTACAAAAAGGGAAGTATCACCTACACAGAATTGTTAAAAATGGGTTTTTTGATCCTACAGCATGCTGCTAGCAGGTATGGACATGAACCACATGTCTGCAAGCAAATCCAAGTTGGATTCAAAGTCACTGCTGTATCTCCCTACTGGACTACGTTTACTCTCCAACTCTACATCCCCTTATGCTTTTCAAGACTGTGATCCGGATTTTGAAATTATCCGCATTGGAACACATCGGATTTTGTGGTCCCGGTACAGCATTTTCATGGTGACATGGACACAGCCTGTTTTAGAGTCCATGCGGATAGCTCAGATTTGGAGGGAGACAGGACAGTTACTTGGATCCCTTTCCTATTTATCCTAATAGAACATTTTTTTTTGTGAGAGATTTAATTGGAGGAACCAACAGTGGATTCCTTTTACAGGAAAAGCCAGTTTTACAACCCTTTATCACCTACACTCTGAGACAATGTTCTGCAATCCTTGCCTTAATACACTGGCTTTTTTCTTTTCAACAAACTTTCATCACAACAAAATAATGCCAACACTAGACAAATTATAAAGAAGACCCTTGGTATTCTGAACAGGTGAATGAGACCAGCTGGGAAGTCCATGCTCTGGCAGCAGAGGTTACAGTGTGTACCCTGGGTAGGGCTGTGAGGTAACAGACATGCCTCCGTCTACCTTTTGGTTCATAAGTTTTCTAATACTGTTTTTACAAATTCTAGAAACAAAAAAACCCATGAGGGACTCAGGCAATCTTTCAAAACCTAAATGTTAAAAAAACTCCTTGTGAATGCTGGAAAACTTCATTTTTCTACTTATACTGTGCCTCTTACTGGCAGCAAGAGGATAAGCCAAGTTGCTGTTGCATATAGGCAAAGCTTTCACCACAGGACTCCTTTTCTATGGTGACTCCTCAGTGGCTCCAACTCATAACAATCCCTCACTGCAAGATAACTGATTATTAATGCCCCTGTGCAGGGGCAAAAGCTTTGTTGGTGTGCAGTAGAAGGAAGGAGACAACTACCCTAAACCATTGATGGACTAAGAAACCTTCAGCAGATTACTATCCATTACTTCTGCACATGGCAGGGTTGGAGAAAACAAAGGAAGGTAAATAAAACAAATGCCAGACAGACTTCAGCATGTGAATTCATAGTTTGTGATGTCAGTGGCTGTGCCTTTATCGTAGTTCACTACCTCTATGTTAGCATGAGAAGACCTAAGAATGAAGAAGTAATTTATACTCACAACACTTAGGGAGACGTAAAGTATTGCAAGGCTGCCATGCTTGGCTGCAGCCTGTGGGAACATCTAGGTTTTGCTACACTATTGTGTCTGCAGAATCTGATTCAAACTTAAATTAAATCTCATTGACTTCCATGGGAATCAGATAAGTTCCCACACCTATACCCTGAACTGCAGTGTCCCATGCATCAAACCAATGTGTTGAAGATTTTATTTACTGAGGACTTTTGGATAAATTTGGTAGGCCATATATATTGACAGAACTGTAGCATTAGAGAAATATCATCCCCCTTTGCTCTGCAAAGACAGTGAGTCGACAGGCGGTAATAAACTAAGTAACAAGCTATAAACAGGCACCAGACCATTGCTTCTCACCCTTGCAACAGCTTGTGAATAAGACAGCACATTCAAGATCATGGTTTTGAAGTAATGAACACAAACAAGAAAATGTGCCCACATCTAATCAACACAATAAGCATAGACAGGAAAGCCACAATTCTGAATACTTCCTTGTTAATTAGGAAGGACTTGCATGAAATGTCTCTTGAGTGGTCACTTAAGGAACTGGCACAAATAAGGACCTGAGAGGAAGGGTGAAATCATAATTTCATTATGACATGATGGTGGTAACATTTGTGTTCCTGGATGTTCCCACCTGATGTTAAGCAACATGTTTAGTTTAGCTCTCCTCTTGGAAATCTAACAAACTTCTTTAGTTTTACATATGTTACTCTGTGAATATAGGACTGTCTAACAAGGCTGTACAGGCAATTCCATCCTTCATGCTCAATACACGAGTTTCTAGTCTGCTGGAAAGATTTTTTAATTTAATTTGGACCAACACGGAATAAACCCAACAGAACTGGGAATATCAAGTAAAGAGGAAATGGAGGGTGTTGTAGCTATTCAGGGAAAATGGTGCTCTTTCCAGTTTCAGTGGTGACAGCAAAAATACCTACAGCTTCCTTTGAGCTGGAGGCTTGGCAAACATGCCAAAAGTTTGTTTTGTTTCAGACAAAACCCTTTGAAGCTCAGTAATCTAAAATTTCTGACTACCTCTAACTGAAAGCAGAGAAACAGGATGTGCTCTGCTAAACCTACCCTTCCTTCTGCAAGCACTGGAGGATATGATGCCACAGGCATGAACCTTCAAAACAAACATACAAAAAGGGTAACTAAGACTCTACTTCTGGCATACTTCAAGCTCTGTTAAATACCTTGGCTTTATTTTCCTATTAAGAGACACCTGCTGACAAAGAAATTTCCTGACTCCCTTAATGATGCAGTTCAATGGTTAAACTTGATCAATTTATAAGAAGTCTAGTGTAACACGAAACAAAGATGATGTAACGGCTGAAGGAAAGAAGATGGCTTAAAAAGCTATGAGTTTTACTCAATTTTCTCATCAATACACAAGCAGAGAAAAAAGCCCGAATGGCAGAGGAGATTTTACATAACCAGAGGAACATCCACTGTGCACACTGATAACAGAAAAACCAAAATATCCAGTCAGATTATAATAGCAAACATCCAGGCAGAATCATTGACATACACCCCCTTCAAAATCCATGGCGCTGTGTGGTGCTAGCAGCAGGAAACAGTGAACAGGAGCCGTCTGGGATGGCAGGGCTTAGTAAGAAGAGCAGAAAAGTCCCTACTCCTTCCAAGACACTGCCAAGGGAGAGCCTCCCACTGCTTACAGAGCCCGAGAGAAAGACCAGGCATCCTGGCATTTGTGAGAAGCTGAATTCTGGAGTAGGACAGACCCAGCATCTTTAGTAGCCCTCCAGGAATACACTGAAAATGTAATGTACCATGGGAGACAGTGTAGGTTGCTTCCCTATGAATCTTAGTTGCCAGTGACCACAGAGCTAGATATTCTTGAAGGCAGAAAGTTTCTCTGCTAGGTTACTAAGTTGAGAGGGAGGTCTAGGCCTCAAAAATTCAGCAGCTAACCAAAATAGGGTGTACACAGAATTTAATTACCAAAGTCCAAATGTGCTGCCAAATCCTCAAAATTCCTGCTCATGGACCAGTCAACTGCAAAAATCAAATGTTTACACTTACTAGCAAGCATGATGAGGGAAGTCATTTAATAATCATTCACCTCTCCTTAGTTTATCATAGAATAGTCAGGGTTGGAAAGGACTTCAGATCATCTAGTCCCAACCTCCCTGCCATGGGCAGGGATACCTCACACTAAACCATGCCACTCAAGGCTCTGTCCAACCTGGCCCTGAACACCACCAGGGATGGAGCATTCACAGCTTCCTTGGACAACCCATTCCAGTGCCTCACCACCCTTACAGTAAAGAACTTCTTC
>WYDI02009051.1:64880-80703 GCA_009867235.2 Psittacus erithacus | reverse complement strand
CTTAGTGAAGCCATGCTGGCTGTCATCAAGCACCTTGCTGTTTTTCATGTGCCTTAGCATGCCTTCCAGGAGAATCTCCTCCTGCCCTCCTCAAACTCTCTGAGCTACAATTTCATTTCTTTAGAATTCATTTGTTACTATACAGCTTCCAATGGGACACCTTTTTGGCTGAGACTTCTTCATGCTTTTGGCAAGTTGTCTAAAAAAAGAAACTTTTTTTGGACTAAGATGTTAAACAAGTATTAATAAGTGAACAAGCTGACCCTGTGTTGTTGCTCCTCCTGAGCTTAGGAAATACTCCATACAAACTCATGCTATCAAATGTCTCTCACATAGTATGTGGCTTTCATCAAGGAAAACAATTTTGAATATATTTGTAAATTGTGGAGATAAAAGTCAAATTTTAATCAACAGGCATTTTCATTTATTTATTTCAACTGCAGCAACATGAGTTGTGAAAAACAGCTGCATACTGCTTGAACTGCAAAAGGAGGATGAAATCTTGTCCAAAAAGGATTAAGATGAAAGCGTAATTGCAATTCAACAGGATGTCCAAGTGTTGCACACATCCATAAAATACTGTGATACGATGCAATTTTTAACTGAAAATGTCATTTGCAACGTGTTTTTAACGTAACTGTAATCTTACTTACTTAGACCCTGAATCTAATGTTGGTTAGCATCACCTCTTTTAGTAGGAGCATCTTACATAGGTTTGAACGGGTAGCGTAACTATATTCTAAGGCTGTCAAAATAGTTGGGTCTAACCCCTTTTCCTCGGGGTTTTGCACGAAGGAACTGCACCCACTTCATCAGTTTCTTGGGCAAAACAGGAGGCTATGTATTTTTGAATGCAAGAATAGTACTGCTGCTGTCTTTCATTTAATGGATCAAGCCTACAGAATCTGATTAAATTTGTTAATAGTTTTGGGAACACCCTTAAGTCAATTTGAATGTCATAAAAAATCATTAAGTAATAGCAACACTTCTTCCCTAAGAGTAATTCCCTACAGCTCTTACACTGTATTTTAGCAAAATAGTAACTTCATTCCTTCTCTTCCCCCGTATTTCTACTTCCTCAGACTCAGTGAGTCAAAGCCTATTCTAGCAGCATTTCAATGAAATCAATCCAGAAAAATACAATTGCTATGCCAAAACCTCAACTAATCCTCACAACTTTTACCAACTTACACTCTGTACCATAATGGACTGCTCATTACCATGCTTTAAAACTGATTATTCTCTTTCCATTCCTTTCTTCATTCATGAATTTTATCTCTTCCTACACAGTATATGCAATTCCATCCCCTCCTCTTCAGCTTCCTAATAATTCTAATTCTGTCCCACTAATATCAATGGAGAACTGCTTATTTATGCCAGCTGGTCTTTTGGTCCTTTAGTTTTATCAGGCTTAACGGTTTTAAAATGGAGTTTCATCTTTGTTTCTTTATCCCCCCTTACTTTAGTATTTTTCTGTCTTTCCTCAACTCACATTAAAATAATAAAGGTTGACTATTCATGCCAAAACCAATTTTTACATTTCTCTTCACCACATTCAGACCCAACTGTGAAATCAAAAGCAGGTATTTCTTCTTGCTCCTGCTAAACAGCAATGCATTTAATTCCATAGTTTCCTTTGCCTTTGCGTTTTCCACATAGAAAAGTTCTCCCACTTCTACGTTTGGATACAGGAGCCAAGAAAAGTTCATTAAGAATGAGAAGGAAAGAGATGGGTATTCAGTCACTAGAACTCACCGTAGTCACAGGTTCTACTTTGCAGAACCACAAGAATAAACTTTTCATTTGTGCTGGAAAATCTTCTCACACTCTACTAATGACGTGCATGTGAAAAGTCAAAGGGGCTGACAGAAGAAAGGAATAAAAGAAAATCTTTTTGATTGCATTAGGCTATAATGGATGGCATTGGGTTATAATGGATTTTTCAGGCAGCCAAAAATGTTACTCATTTGCTCATTCTCCTCAGCCACAGTAAGTGCTGCACAAAACACGCCTGATACCAAGTATGTTTTTGTTCAATCCTTGTGCTTTGTACCAAAGTGGAAAATTGGATAAAATGCCTTTTAAGAAATTATTGCTACGATGTGAAACAGAGTGAATAACACAATAATAGACCATGGCATAAGACATTTCTCATTTTAGCAAAAGGACACAAGTTCTCTAGCGAGAGCAAGTGAATTATCCATGCCTGAGGATTTTAACTCACAGGACACTCAGCAAGTGCCCAGATGAAATTCACCTGAGACTGGCAGACATTCAAGGGGATTAAATCATCAGCAGAAAAGATAAAGTTAATAGTGGATTTGGGGATTTTGGGGATTGGATCCAGAGGAGATACCTAAGAAGGAGTAAATTTTCTCTATACTAACTTAGGACAGAAGTTCCTGAGGTTCATGAGTTACAGGCAGGGTAAAGGGCCTGACAAAAGTTCAGCTGCACATGCTAACATCCAGATTTCAACTCTAAAAGCGCTGACTATTGTAAAAGTTTGGCAGTGCCAAATTTGTCACTGTTACGGTGTACTTGTAGCTACTTAAGGCCCAAGGACTTAGTCTGTAATCAAATGTTTATCAATTGAAGGTATCAGAATTTTAAATACTTGTGACACCCAGTCCATTTTCCTTTCGTTAAGGCAGAATTTCCTAGCCCTTTGTCCATGCTAGCTTCCACAGCGTAAACAACCCTATATTCCAAATCCCCCTAACTCCCAGTCTCTTCTGCCAACTCTGTAGAGCTTATGAAAACAGAATCACTCAGATTTTAGGAATGGCAAAAATTATCATGTATGAAAACCAGTGATAATCAGCTGCTGACCAAGGTGCCAGTGTGCCTCAGTACAATACATTTCAAGATATTTTCCACTTTGCCTATAATTCCACAAATAATAACAGATCAGTGTCAGCTAAAGGACAACCCCTCACTGGAGCAAGGATCTTTGTTCGCCTTGTTTTCTTGGTCTGCATTAATCTGAAAATGTTGGTCACAATATTGCAAAATGTAGAGACTCTTCAGTCCAGCATCTGTCACTGACAGGAAGCTTTCCCTGAAATATATACAAAATGTTCTCTCTTGTACTTATTTCACATGATGCAACTGAAGTAATCCCATGATATTTTAAGAGTTGCTTAATCATGTTAACCAGTCCCCCCTCCTGCTTTCTAGCTTCGCAGCTTTTTTTTCTGTTTTAACACCAAAACCAGTTAGTTCCTATTCTCAGAGCATGTGGGTTTCCCAAGATGTAGCACTGCAGCTCCCCAGGCATTTTCTGGAAGTGCAGCCTTGGCTCCTGCTTCTCATTTGGATCATTATCTTCTTTTGCAATGTAACCCTTCCTCCCAGCTTCTTCCTTCTCTGCTCCAGGACTGTGCCTCCTGAGCTTCTAGGACAAAAGTTACGCTGATCTTTCACGCCATTTTTAGCTAGCGCTGCACACATGCCATTTCTGCTAAAACGCTGTAGGTTTTGCTGGAAAAAGAGACAGGGTTTGGCTTTGCTTTTTAACTTCAAGAGGTGAACCTTTCCGTAGATGAAACCTGTTTTCCTCTCTTTGCCCCTTATCCCTTTTTCAGAGAGGACTCAGTACAGCCTCCTTGATCATTCCAGGTCAATATAGAAATGTCAAATTTGAGAATCTGATTATTTGTTTCTAGAGACCTTTAATGAAATACAATAAAATAGCTCATTTTGTCTTTCTTAATTATATAGTATCTTTAAGAGAGGCTGTGCAGACTAATTTTATTTTTTACATATATTTTATTGTAACATTTTAATGGTTTCTGGAATAAAGGTTAAAACCTGCCTGCCTTCTTCCAGGAATACCATTCTCCATTAGAAAATAAAGCACTCCATTAGGCAGCATTAAGCCGCATTTAAAACATCAGGTATGGAAGAAGTAGACAACTGCCACATTTTGGTTGTATAACACTTTCCCACTCCCAAGTGTAGCCGTTCTATTTCTGTAACAGATATTTTTTCCATATGTTACAACTTCTACATTGTGACTGGCTCCACTGTAAGCTCACAGGGATTAGGTTACAGTAGGACCTGTCATATAGCAATACAACAGGTTGAAGCAAACAAGTATCTAAATTGGGGTAGTGGTTCATATATAGTAACAGAAAGCTCCCTCATGTTTAGCACGTCACACTTCTTTAGCTGTTATATGGATTTGCTCACACATCACTTTCAGGCAGAGAAGGAAAATTCAGCTTGGGTTCTATGTTAAAATTAGTCAAACTTCCTGTCCTCACAGTAACATCTCTGATACCCAGTGTTTTGTTCAGAGGTACCTGGCTACATTTACACAAGTGAGCTCTGCAGTGCAAGTACTTGTTCTTTGGTCAGGAGGTCAATTAGCACAGAGCAGTTCAGGTCCATCCTACCCAGCTCTGTGAGCCTCTGAGATGGTGTGGCTGCACACAAACGGCCTGCTGGGAACAGACTTGAGTTGGCCCTAACTCCTGCTCAGGAGCTGCTGCAGAAAGTGCCCTTTTGCCAGGGTGAGAACTATGTCTGGGTCATGGCATGGGCAAGACATTCCCAGTGCCCAGGCGCATCCCCAGACACCCCGTTGTGCAGTACACAGGAGCCTGAGACATGCAGAGTAGTCTGCAGAGCCAGGGTGTGTCTGCAGGTGGCAAAGCCGAGAATACATTGAGCCAAATTCTGCATTCACGAAACAGTTACTTCTGTGGATTTCTACTGGCAGAGGTTTTGACTCATAACTTCAAAGTAGCCCTGCACAATGAAAACTGAAATATGAACTAAGAACAGTTTCAGAGAGTTATGCAGTAGTAGCTAAAGTAACGTGTGCCAGAGGACAGGATCTGGCTCATGACTCCAGTAAAGCTGTGGGAACAACGCAATTCCCATTTCTACTTCCGCTACAGTGAAATCCTACTGCTTTAGTGTTGATTTGATCTCCAGAAGTAAGGAAATGGAATGTTGTGGCAATGGCGTTACTAATATCATCTTTAAATCATTTTAACTGCTTAAAAGACAGAATCTCATGTGTAGGTGTATATAGGGGAAATAAAAAAATAATTTCCATCCGTGAGCAATAACCTTTATCCTGTGTACTTATAAAAGTATGAGAAATCTAATACACTTCCTCTTCTTAAGTGGAGCATCTGCATACAGAACAGTCAGTGAAGTTACTCTCTTCAGTTTGCCCATGTTTTCTTTGTCTTTTGCTCTTTATTCTCCCTTTCAAACACAAAAGGATATGGGATAGCAGCAGACTCACTGCTTAAGCAAACTAGTGTAAATGCAGAAAATTTAAAAGTGATCTTATTTTCCTTCCAGGCTCACCCTTCCTCTAAGAAATAATGCTGGAAGTCTCCTGCAAGAGCCATGGAAGCAACCTACCAGCCTGATTTGTAATGCCCAGGGCTGCAAGAACAGCATTTTACCCAGGCTCCTTCCCTTGTTATGCACATACATACGAAGAGGATTCCAAATGGAGGTGGCAATTTGTTGGCTTGCCATCTGAATCAATCCATCTGATATTATTTATAGAAAGCCTGCTTTTAAATGGGCTAGCTGATATTCTCATTCATCTCGCTGCAGCCCTTGACTCCAGGGACTGCCAGTGACTGTCATAGCCATGACACTTGGCAGGCCAGGTCCTCGGTTGGTATAAATCAGCACTGTTCTTGCTTACTGCTGGCTAAGGATTTCACTTGACATTTTCACTACTGCTTGATTCATGCCCCAGATAATCTGTCTCACGTTCATGGGTTGCCTTGCGTGTTTAGCAAAACCCTTAAATGCTTATTCTTGAATAATAGCTTGCTTCTAATTAAATATTTCAACTGAAGTGTCCTTTTAGAAAGCTTCCAAGCACTGAAGTGCTAAATGGTATATTATAATTGAAATTATTGTTTTTAGTGTATATAAACATTATTAAAATTTCCAGTTCAGTTACTGTATGTTGGAAATTTTTCTGAGATTTCATCACTATCAGAAAAGTATAATTTCTATTATACAGAAATAAATTTGTAGGCAAAAGCAACATGTATTCTTATTTACGCTATGTTGCAAACTGACAGACAATAGTTAACTATCATTATTTCCTCTTTATAAAAAATGAGAAGTTATTGCCCACTATAGTTTATTTAAAAAGAGTTATTAATTTCTATTCAAGTTTTTGTTCTAACTTTATGCTGGAATGCACAAAACAAACCAATTGCCCTGGGAAAATGTGGCCCAACAAGAAAGAGTATTCAGCATTCTTTGGTCTGTACTACTGTTTGGCTTTTGAACCAAGAAGCAGCACAATTTGGAATATTAAATGTAATTTTCAGCTGTAATTTGCCACTGCAGCTGGTGGCCCACAAAAATGCCCAGGGATATTTGAATGCTATTACAGCAGAACTCACTCATATTTTAAATCACTGTAAAGCTTCCTTTTCCCTGGAGTGCCATATGGAGTGTTTTGGATATATTCTTGGGCCTCCATCTCCCTAAAAAGGCAAGGAAATAATCTGTGGTGGATGGAATTTAAACCAGTATCTGTTTTACCTAAGAAATACAGGGCTCAATTCTGTATCTAACTTAAGCTTGTCTCTCCAAGCATTGCCAATCCATTTCATGGAAGGAGCATCAGTGCACTCAGTAAAGAAATCAAGAAAATACTACTGGACAATACAGCATGGAATCTGATCTTTTATTCATGTGGTTCTTTGAATGAAATACCTTCCAGAAACAATTAATAAAATGTCTGGCTAATGTCATGGTTAAGCATCTCCACATAAGCAAGTTTCAGTGCACTGCTTCTCCACGAGGACTGCTTGACCTTGTAGCAGTTCTAAAGTGTACTAAAAGGTTACTTGGCCATAAATTTTAAAATAGTCAGCAAAAGCAAGGAAACAAACAAAGAAATTAAGTCCTTGTATCAATGGAAATAAGTCCTCGTATCAATGTGCAGTAAAATAAATATTTTAAGGAAGGTGCCTCTCTTTGACAGGGGATTATTTTTTCTTTCCTTCACAGTGCTATACATGTAATAGCATCAATACCGCATGCTACTGATCATCATCTCTTACTATGTTTTACTTCCACCCAGAAAGAACTGCATACCCATAGTATAACTAATAGTGCCTTTTTCACAGCCCCTTCAACCAGCAGCCTGTGTTCATCTGACAAGCGTGCTGACTAGTTCCAGCAGTGGTGACCTTTGCATGGGCTCACTGAGATCACAGGCTCAGTTCTCATAATCTTCAAAGAAGCCTTCACCTGTAAACAAAACTATTTCAATGCAGCCTTTCACCTTTGCTCAATGAAAAAAATCCCATAACAAAGTTATCCATTGCAGTACTAACATGACTAAACAATGAAGAATCTGCTCTGGTATAATTAAATAGATTATTTAGCCTAAAAATCCACAAATGGCTCATACAATGCCCTTCACAGAAGAAATGGGGTATAAGCTTGCATTACTTGTTTCATTTTTTTCCATGGCTCTTAACATTCCCAGACTGGCATTAATTATAACTTCTTTATCAATAAATAAATT
Source organism: Psittacus erithacus (assembly GCA_009867235.2). Taxonomy (NCBI): domain Eukaryota; kingdom Metazoa; phylum Chordata; class Aves; order Psittaciformes; family Psittacidae; genus Psittacus; species Psittacus erithacus. Next base: position 73,169 of record WYDI02009051.1, on the reverse strand, counting down.
TCTGGTATTCTCAGAGAATTATGGTTTTGCAGATCAGAAGAGGATGGGGAAGCATATAAATATGAAGATAACCTTCTTGTGAAATATAAGCATGATAAATGGTACAGGACCTTGGAAGTTAGCCAACCAACGAGAAGTACAGCACTTTATCCTGTGGGGCAGAAGCCATATGAGGCAATACAACTGAGAGGGATGGCAAAAAGGAGATACATAGTCCATATACCTCTCAGAGATTCATCCTTCCAACTATTCTTGCTGCAGTTCATGGAAGTGTTGGACTACAATAAGACAGATTCTTCCGTTCTCTCCATCTGACCAAGGGTAGGTACAGAGGCATCATTTCACTGTCCTGAGAACGCTGAACTTTGTCGGAAGGCTGGCCTATCTGGTGTCTACAAGATTTAGTGTTTGATCCACAAGTATCAGTGTATCAATCTGCACAAAACAGAGCTTATTACTTTAGACACAGTAAAATCCCTTTCATTGCACCAAGGGAGTAGTGAAGTTTTACATTATCTCAATACAAATATTACTAATAGAGTCTGTTGAGAAAGACACCATAATCAACCCGTTCTGGTTAGTGTTCCTTCCCTTGCTCAACTAATCCTTCTCACATGCAAGGAAAGCTTCAGCTCCTTGTCACCCCAGCATCCTCTGCAGCAGCAGGAAGCCAGCATCACCACATGTGCACATGTTCACAAGGTACTGAGGCTCCTCAGCACTCTCCAAGACTGACCCTGTGCATTTCTGAAGCAACAGATACTCTTTACTAGATCCAGTCATACAGTGGAAGAAGTTACTGGGGCTAGGTGATGGCTACCATCATGTGTCCTTGTATGATCATGTATTTCTTACTAGAACTCACTATGAAAGATGACAGCTTGTAGCAACACACCGCAAAGCACAGGTAGGGTTACCAAAAGTGTGGCCAGTTTTCATCTTGGTATCAAGGAAGGCACATAGTGGGTAAAGAGAACTGTGATCATAGTGAAGGTGAAAGCAAAACACAAGAGCTATCTTACGCCCCCTCTGCCAGTCAATTTAAGCAGATACAATACATATATAAAATTCTCTCTCTCCCAATGTGTTTGGGACCTAATACAGGTGCAGAGGTACTGACAGTAAAATAACAGTGGCATATGAATAGACGATGGTACACTTGACCTCAATATGGAAGATACATGCAATTTCAACAATACAGGAGGAATCTTCTGCAAAACATTGTATCATCTGATAGCCAAAAAGATCCTTATTTTTTCCATCTATGAGCAACAGTCTGGCAAATACACTGACCGTAAGATGGACATTAAGCTATTTAGTGCTGAATATTTCAGATAATGGACAGTCTAGATAAACCTGACAGGAACAAACTGCCCCAAAAAATATCCAGGAGGGAAATTTTAAGAGAATCTTCGCCAGCATCACAGGTATTTTCTATAGCCAGTTCCCAGTGGTGCCCAGGGAACACAGAAAAAAAACAAGATACTACACTAACAGTAGGCTGCCCTGAGGGACCTGGGCAGTCCTCGTCTTGCTATAAAGTCACAAATCACTGGGAGCTGGTCCTTTGCTGACACATTTCTTGAAACGTGATCATTAAGTTAACTGAAGTTCCAACTCCATCAACATGGAGTCAATTTTAGCAACTTCATCTCCATTTCAAAGTTTCTCATTAGGGTTTTCTGAACTTTATTGCTTTTTTTTTTTTTTAATTTTCTCATCTCTTAGCGTGATCAAGAAGTGTAGGTACCCATCCCATCATGAAACTCATCATAGTCACCTATACCAATGAGCTAGTCCTGGTCTTCTGCTTGCTACAGCTGAAATGAAATCTCTTCCTAACTTTTCATGGGTAATACTTCAAGTCATTTAATACAAACAGGTTTGGCTAAGGGCTTTGCTCAAGTTTCTCAGTGTTCAGTAGTTATGGATCACTGTGGTCCAAAGTACTCACATGTCTTCATCTCAGACATGACTGCAAGTTATAAAGATTAGACTTTTAACCGAATTTACAATTTTCATTGTTTCAGAGCAGTTATAAATTAGCCTGGATATTTTTTTGATTATGAACCACAGAACTCCCTGTCTTTGCTTATGTTTCCTTTCAGGGAAAAAGCAGTTCTGCCATATCTCTGAAGAAATTCTATCATAAACACTGCTGCTTTCTTCCTCACCAGTAACATAACATAGTAGCAAGGCAACCACATTTGACTTATGTCCAGAATTTCAAGCTGTAATAAATTTTACAGAAAACATCCTGCTGGAAAGGAGGAAGGGAGCCTAACATCTGCAATTTAATAATTATAGAGCAAGACAGTCTGATGCATACTCACCAAATAGTAAAACGTACCTTAGTTGTAAAAACAATACAATTCTGTGCTTCAAAATTAAAAAAAAACAGAACACATAAAACAAACAAACAAAACACCAAAACACAACAAAAAAAAACCCAAAACAAACCAACAAACCCCACCACAAAACCAAAAAATATGGAGGCATTTTCATTTCAAGGAGAATTGCCTAAGGATGCATCTAACATAATTTTAAAACCTCCCCAATTTCACAGTCACTATTACTTTTATTCTCAAAGATTACTATATTCTTTTTTTGAGGCCACGAACAGGCTTCCACTGCTGAAGGCTCTTTAAAAATCTTTTCTCCTCTTCCTCCACCACTGCCTGTGTATATCTTGTGTATATGAGCGAATGCATGTGTAGGGGTGAAGAAACAACATCACACACGGAGACTTGACAAGACACGAAAGAATATAAGCACTGAATAATGGAGTGTATTTAGGACTCACCAAGCTTATCTGATGAGCATGTTTTCACATTCTGGGAAGAAGGGAAAATGATAAGGTCATTATAGAGCCACAGCAGGTACCACTCGGATCAACTAAAGTTAAAAGCTCACAAGGAAAAGGGCATCCAACCTGCAGGACAGGGAGCTACCAGTATTGGAAACTAGTTCGACAGCCTGGCAAATGTACAAGGGCTGCTCAAAAACAGGGATTGACTTACTATTTGTGTAGGGAAACCTATCCTTTCTCTCCTGACAAAGCCAGACAATGCATCTTTTGTACTATAGCTACATATATGCAAAGTAATTCATAACTTACAATGAACTGCAAATTTGACCAAGCCATTGATTTGCAAATATAATTTTCAGGACTTTCAAAATCAGTATAAGAACTAAATAAAATAACTGCATTTCATTCACAGAACTTTCTTTTACCCTCAACAACCAAGCCCTAGCTTGATGCAGTTGGGTAATTTTGGTCAGGCCCAAAAAAGTAAGATCTGGACTGAATGTCGCTGGCCTGCCTGCGTGTTGGAGTTCTCCTGGTTCCTGTGCAGAGGGCACATAGCCCCAGGCTCTGTGTTCTTTTACTTATTTCCACAACTATTTGCATGTGTTATATTCAATACGGTGCACCATAAGCAATAGCATATAATAACTATCAAACAAATTAAGCACTTAATCTCATTAAATCAAAATACGTAAAAGTGCTCACATTATTACTCTCTGCCCTCTCAAGTTGTGAATCACATCTTTCAGAATGCAGATAAGTTTTGCATTCTATTTTAATGTGACCAGACTTATTTCATGTCAATAACTGCCTGACATGGGAATTCTGTATGTATCCAATATTCAACAGCCTTTTTTAACAATTTCTGGCCAGTACAACAAAAGCTTTAATCTCTGGTTTCCTATTAGGTAGCAAATGGGCTAACACATGTACAGCTAAAATGAAATGTAACAATGTTTATTTTGTAAAATGCTTTCTTTTATGCCACATTAAAAAGTGTCTGCTATGAAGTTAAAATAAACAAACAACTTTAGACCAAGATTTCAATGCTCATCAGCAAGCTTTCAATGATGTAATTTCAAAAAGCAGTTGAAGATCATTTGAGATCATTTCCAAAATGAAAAAGTACTTATTTAGCATTAACACAAGCAAATCAATACCAGCTTTAACTCCAGGGTTATCATATAGGGAATTGTTTCATGAAGAATTAATTGTTTGACTATACACTAGCCCTTTCTTGGAACACACACTCTTTCAAAGGCTCCTCCTTATTCACAGCAAGCCAAATTTTGAAACCCCCACCAACCTCACTGGAATTTAACATTTTTGAATGAAAAGAAATACAGTTGGGATTTTTTATTGTGTTGTTTGCTTTTTAAAAAAACAAACAAACAAACAAAAACCCCAGATGTTTATCTTAGGAATTTTATTTTGAAAAAAATAAAAATAAAAAAAAGAAAAAGAAAAAAGAAAAGAAAATCTTCGTAACTTTAATGACATTTCAAAATTCATGTAACCTCAAAAGCTATTATTTCCATTCACAAGCATAACTTCAATCAAATTTATAGGAACGTTAGGGATCTCTTGCACAAGATCAGGATAATAATATTAATATGGCTTCATCTAATGTACCCAAAACCAAAGAAAAAGTCATTAAGCCACTGGTTATTTAAGAAGAGTTGTCTGGTAAAGGACTCTGCACAGGATGCACAGATGAACAGACATAAAGGCAGCATTTGGAGATGCTGAATCAGGTGTCTGCATCACTGTAGACAGGTTACATGACTGTTCACTGAGACAACTGAAAGAATAGGCTGCGAAGGTCCTAAAGGTCTAAATTACAACAACTTCACTTGTGCCTCTGTTCCACAAACAGTGGTGAGGACAGATCCTTGCTTCCTTCCTTTCTCTGCAGAATACCCTAGCTCTTTGCTTCCCAGAGTACATTCTGAGAATTGATTTCTATCAAGTGTGGTGGAAAAACTCTATTTAGATAGTATTCAGTAAACATCCTATTTGTTGGCATGGTTAATGAGATTCTTCACCAAATATGTATTTAAGCACTGCCAGATGTTAGCAGGGATACTAAAAGTTTACATGGATTCAAGAGGTGACTGGAAAAATTCATGGAAGACAAATTTATTAAAGACTTCTAATTATCAAGGATGCTACCCCACTTCACAAAGTCTAAAAGCCTTGAACTGCCGCAGCACTGGGGCTGTATTTTGAGAAAATGCCTTCTTATGCTTGCCTTTCTGTAATGGTTTTATAAAGCACCCTGTGCCTATGATGCTGAAGAGAGAGATCTTAAACCTGGTCCAGAACAATTCTCCTATGGTCTTACCATAACCATAACTTGTCTAAATGTTTTTCACGATTATACCTGTATCTGAAGAGAACAAAGAGGGATGTGAAATGCATACTGTGTGTGGATACAAGAGGTAAGCAAGTGGCTGTTCAAACTTAATAACACCACCTAGCTTCCAGTACTTTGGTGCATTTCAGTCACAGGCATCTCTTAATTCTTTCTTTTTTTCCTATTTTTTCTTTAAACAATGAAGGTTAGGAAATAAGTTGAGGCTGAATGCAATCCAGACTTGATGTAAAATAGATCTAAATTCAAATTTTAATAAGCACACCATGAAAGCAGTGAGCTTTTACTTCATTCAACACAAATACACACTATGTAAGAGTACCAGATAGTATAATCCACTACACCTTTTGAAACTAGGCTATACATGAAATGGAAACATTTTCTTACTGAGTAAGCAATGAAATCTCAGCAATTCAATAACTGGTATTTGTCAGCTGTGTTTAACTGGAAGAACCGCAGATGAAACAAAACCTACAGGAAGACCATAATGAAGCTTGGACTTTTTCATCACTGTCACCAAGCAAGTCAGGCTGCCTGGCAAGCTGTTTGCTGCAAATGCTTGCCTTTATTTAATGTACTTTTTGTTTCTCATATACAATAATCACATGATCATGATTTGCACCTGCATGTTTGCTAACCAGGATAATGTAGTGGTGATAAAAAGCATGGGTTAATTTCCCAACACAATTAGTTTAAAGGCCATCATGATAACATGACAGGAAGATAAAAATGGATGTGAAAGTCATTCCCTTCCTCCTGCTCTGCTTGTCTGGCTTGGGCACAGCCACGCTGGATACACAGTAGCATTTCCTCCCACTGCCCAGAGGGAGAACCAGGCGAGGCAGAAGAGATGGACTGGGGGCCAAGGGACTAGCTGAAAGGAAAGCCCTTTCTTTTCTCTCACTTGCCTCCAGACTGGGCTGGACTGCCAGAAAAGCCAATCATATCCACTGTGCTCATCACATACTTCTTCTATCTCTCCGTCTTTAAGGTGTCTCAGTCTACCTTACTCCCCAAGGAACACTGGTAAAACAGTGCCACACCTACTTCTCATCTCAGACACTGCTCTCTTACCTCATCCATAGCCAAACCTTGCTTCAGATTCCCACTGCCCTTCAACTATCCTTTTTGTCCCTTCCTCCACTCTTCAGGGGTTTGTGCCACACCTTTCAGTTGCTACATGCCAAAAGCCCATCTCTTCCAAAAGCCTTAGGGACTTTACATGCAGTGACATCTCCCGAATGATTTTTTCAACTACAAGCAGTTCGAGGTCATGCGACATTAAACATTACATTCAGTGTATATTCCATGCACTCACAGGAGCTCATATGAAGAAAGCTGGTGCATGACAGGTAATGCCAGAAAAGTTGAATAGCAATGAAGTGAGGGGACGAAGAGAAGCAGGACACAGAATAATCTATTACTTTTTTATATCTTGCATTCTGTGTCAACAGAACAAGCTTAAAACAACTGGTATTTGTTGTCTGTCTTCACCTGTTCTGTATATTAGAACTGAGATGCACTAGCTATTTGTTTTTCTATACTGGCTATGCGATTAAAAAGTTCTAAAATGTAAAAAATTCCTAGCCATTTTCCCCATGCAAAACTTGCAACATTTACCCTCATACCATGACCTATGAAGGAAAGATATTTTAAAACAGCCAACTCATTTTCTTGAGGCTTTCTTCTAGATTTCTTGCACTACTGGTGTACACGTTTACTTTTTAAACTCTCATTTTATTTATGCCTAGGCAGATTTTCCAAGTATCAAGAGTGAAATATAAACCAGATCAGAAAACTGGATTTTCTAGCCTACAGCTAATGAGTTACATGAATTCAGTTAAAACTCATTTCAGACACAATGTGACAGAAATTTGGCTGTGTCTTCCAGAAGAAAGGTTGAAAATATTTCACTGAGCAAAAAGTCAACAGTAAATATTTTATTGTGTAACCAAACTTAGGACAAACATCATTTTCAGCACATAATTTAACAGAAACAACATTCCAGCCAAATTAGCTAGCTTGATTCAGTGCACCAAAGGACAAGGCAATCAGAACTGCTTCCTCTAATTCAACTTGTATTTACTCGACTAAAAGCAAAACCAGAGATACATACTTGCTAGTCACTCCAGGCACTACCAGATGAATACACAGAGATAAAGTGTAACTATTACCTCACTCATCTGAAACCCGCACATCCAACCAACACCCAAATGGAAAACGTACTGACGGGTTTCCTTCACTATCCCTCGACATTGCCGCCAACAAAATATCCATTCTATCTGTTGCTAATGACCATTAACATCAGTATGCGCACCCTGGCATCAAACCGTTCTCTTACTCCGAATTGCACTTGTTAAAATCGCACTTGCATTTCGTCCTTTTTCACCTCTTACTCTACATCACACTTACCAAAAAAGGAAGATTAAAATGCTCACTTTGGCTACATTTGCACAGAAGAATGGGCTGCCGAGAATGCTCAGAAACAAAACCAGATATGATGACTTATCTCTATTACAGAGAAACCTTAATCTGCTTAGTGGAAATGCTGCCCGATTTGTCTCCACCTATCCCCACCCTTTCTCTAGAAAGCAGGCGGTTAATTTTCCAAGAGGAAACACCAGACCCCAGGAACGTCGCCCGCTCCTATCCCCGCAGCTCTCCCCTCCCCGCAGCGGCAGCTGCCTGCAGGCGCTGCTGCCCACTTACTGATTTTTTCCTCCCCTCTGGAGAAAGGGAAGCAGCAGAGCTGGCCCATGGCATTTACTGCTCTCTTCTTCCTCGTCCCCTCTGCGTGCACCGCAAGCTAGAGCTGCAGATCAGGCTGTAGTCCGTGCAAAAACTGCTTGTTCTGCTACAGGAGAAGCGAGGGACCCGGAGCGAGCGGCAAGGCCGGCCCCGCCCCGCTCCGCCCCTCGGCTCCCCTCCGCTTCGGCACCGGCACCGGCACCGGCACTGGCAGCCCCAGCCCCAGCCCCAGCCCCCGCCCCCGCCCCAGCCCCTGCCCCTGCCCCTTCCCCCCCCCCCGCCCCCGCCCCCGCCCCCGCCCCCGCCCCCCCCCCCGCCCTCCCCCCCCCCCCGCCCCCGCTGCCGCCCCCTGCCCGGG